>RJWH01003621.1:0-142755 GCA_004363575.1 Solenodon paradoxus
CTCCCTCCCTCCCTCCCTTCCTTCCTTAACTTAGGTTCCAGAGCAAGATCAGATCTGAGCCTAGGCCTTAGGCTTCTCCTCAGAATTCCTGGGGACAAACCTCCTGCAGTGTCCTCCACAAACGTTTATTCATTCCCTTAAACTCTTCCAGGGTCTCTTAGGACAAGATCATCTTGTCTTCCTCCACAGACAGGCCACAGCTTTCATTTCTTGGATGAGAGGGCTTGGTTTTGTAATAGTTTGAATGGCGCCTCACTAGGCTATCAGACATCTGAGCAAGGCCTGGGAGTCTGCAGTCCAGGTGTTTCCTTCCTCCTCAAAGGCCTATGTGACTCTCTGGCTGCCTCCAGAAGACCCAAGTCCCGGCCCACTCCCAGAGCTTAGGAAAAGGCCAGTACAGTGAGCTACCATTTGGGACCCGCTTGTCCCCACCCCTGAATCAGATTTTTCTTAATGGCACAATAGCTGACTTGACCTGATCCCCAAAATGCAACCTCCAAGAACAATGAATTGAATTTCATGTTGGATGAGGTTGGCAGAAACTAGAAATTTTATTTACAAGCTAAGTTATCCCATATAGTTCCTATAAATTTCAAACCACGTTGAAAATAGGAAGCCTTCATCCCTCTAAACCTCTGTGACATCCTTAGTTGTCAGTCACAGCACTGAAATGAAGAGAGCTGTGATTTCAAGTGTCCACAGAGGATAGGTACACAGAATATATTCTGGATTGTTTTTTTCTTTCAAAAAATATGTTGCTTACTACCAGCAGGGAGCAGTAGAAGAAATCTAAATATTGTTTCTGAATTTGTACCATGTAATATTGTTGCCTTAATTTTGCCTGCCATGTTTGGTAAAATGCTTAATTTTACCAGAATTAAAACTTGTCACTTTTTCTGTTCCATCATGATAATAGCTGTTGAGATTATGTGGCCTAAATAATTATCAGCCATTATTTAATTATAAATAATTTTAATTTAATTTAATCAAGTTTTATTGTGAAAGAGTCTAAAATAATGTGCTCACTTCAGTACATCATCTCCAGAACACTGATTTTATGAATTTGTATGAGTAATGGAATGCATAGGTTCTTTTTCTGCACTGGAAACTTAAGGGATAAACTTAGATAATTATAATTTAATTATTTAAACAATTTTTAATTAGTATCTAGAAAATTGAGGTCAAAGGGACTCTTTCATAAAGAATTATCTAAGTAACAGTTTTTAACTTTATTCTGTGAATATACAGAGTCAAAAAGACTTCTAATCTTTTACCTATTAATTAATTACTTATTATTATTCTATGTTTTTCTTATTAAACATGCCCTAAAAAGAAAAAAAAAACACATTAGCAGAAGTCAAAGGAATAAAATAAAAATAATATCAGATCTCACAATCTAGACACTATTACAAGCATGAAGTATATGTTTCACGTGAAATATCAAACAAAAAGACCATTCAGATTTTCACAGGACATGACCATATATAGAAAATCATGACCATACTTACAGAGATTTTTAAATAGAGAATGATTTAATGTGTCTCTCAGTGGCTGCAGCATGGTTTACATGTTTTATTGTAGATTGGTTCTGAATTCGGATATTTCAAATGAATTATTTAAACTGAATCCCTTGATTTTTGATAATCTCTAATTAACTGTAATTAAGCTCATAAAATTCTAGGTTCTTTCAGGGCACGGGGGAAAATTACCCCAGCCCTCTGAGGCTCTTCTCAGCCTGCTCCAGCCAACAAATTAACATCAGACATATTAGTAGGAGAAAAAGATCAAATTTAATTACTTACATATGGAGAATTTACCTGGCTAAAAATTCTAGGGTAAATGGGACAAAATGAAGGCATATGTCTTGAGCAAACGAATAGGATGGGGGTCCTGGTGCATCGAAGATAGAAAGGGGGTCTCGTGAGGAGGGGAGGAAGATTTCATACGACAAAATCTTCCCTCTAGATATTTGCCTTATGATAAGTTTCTCTGATAGAAAGTTATTTTTGGAGGTGGCTCTTTGTCTAGGTAATCTTTCATTTTTAAGGGTAATAGTTCCTTCTGAGACCACAAGATCTCAGCTGACCTAAGTTCTACATACCAAGGTGACCTGTATTGGAAAAAGCCTCTCTGAATATTTTTGGAGAGATCTCAGAGCAGACACAGAGTTTAAAAGTAATTCAGTTGACCTGTGATGCCAGAACTCTTCTTTAGTATTTCTGCTTGTGTTCACTAAACCCAGGCTTGGTTACTTTTATTAATAAAAGGTTCACTTCCTTTGGGGGATTTTCTGTTTTGAAATAATTTTGACTGAAAATATTTCCATATGTTTTGTGTTTTATATCTTATATGTATATCTTACTTCCTTATGTTTTGTGTATTTTGTATCTAGCCCTTAGAAACATCAGAAAAATTTAAGTCCTTTTTCGAAATGATGGGTGCCCAACCACAAAATGAAACACAGACATAAACTCCCCCTAATGTCATTCCTTGTGTTTTCCTATTTATTATTATTATTATTATTATTATTTTTCAGTAAAAGTGCTGCACATTCCCTTCGGCTGTCTCTGTAATTCAGTTTCAAAACACAATACCTAACCAACTGTGTTCGAAACGGTAGATAACGTTACTCCGCTATTTTAGAAATGATCAGGTTCATGATGGAGCAGTATTTAAATTAGACATAAATTTGTCATGAAAAGAGCTATGCTATTTATTTTTTCCTAGAGAGATAAAATTCAATGAATTACTATGTTGAAATTGGATAATATAATTTGCAATATTTATCTTTCAGTGATGTTTTATTGGGCTATTAAAACTTTTATTTAATTCAATAAATTGAATTTTTAAAGGTCTGCTTAGATACATTTAGTATATTTATGGACCACCAGCCATTGAACTTGGGATAATCCTGAAATTCGTAGCTCCTTAACTATCCCAGTTCACTACTAATGCAATATGTAATTTTACAAATTATCTAGCACCAAGATCTGGTTCTTTGAATACACTGCATTTAAAAGCAAAAAGCTCCAAGTCTGCATGCTTAATTATACAGCATTATCATTTCTATCCTTAATTCCTTAATCAAAATAGCTATTAGCAATGCAAATAATGAAGGAAATTGGATACAAAAAAAAATAAATAAAGGAAATAGAGATTAGTAACTCTAATACCTCATAGCTGGTTTTAGAAAGTTAGGTTGAAATTGGACTCTCTTTTATCATTCAGATAAATACAGCTACCTTGTCATAAACTCTTTCCATTTTAAATGACAAGGCACTAAGTATTTTTGTTTTTTTTCTGGTGTCAATTTCATGATACTCAAGGGTAGAAAGGGACTAAACTATTATGCATGTTAATACAATGATCTATAATTTATCAATTCACCCCAATTCAGGGATGATGTTCTTTGGGGTATCATTTGCAAAATTGGTTTTTGGTAGACTTCATGGATAGCATTTATTTTTAGGTGACTCAGTGGAGTTCTTTGTGGGACTGGTGTCCCTGGGGTTCAAGCATTTTCATTTTAAATATTCTACTGAAAACAATGCTTTTCAACCAAATATAGGTTCTAAGTAATTCATTGAAGCAAGAATTACGAAACAAGGCTGTACTTTGGAGAACTATAAATAAAATTAATTAAGGTTCCTACTAAGGCAAAGATTGGCAAAGGGTCTTCTGTCATCTCCCATTGCCAGAACAGTCTTGCTCTGCACCCTAAGAGGGTTAGATTGACCGGTCCTATGTCTGCATAATGCAAAAGGCATCTCTGCTATTTAGATTTCTCTATTGTACATATTAGGTATATAAATATTAATAAAAAATTTCTGCACTTAAATATTACAAGTCACAGTTAATATTCTGCTCTCTCTGTCTAGATATCTGCTTTTCAATATTTGCCGCTAGAACTTTATTAATAAATTTGAAGCTTGTTTTTTCCCTGTGTGAATATTTTATCTGGCACACTGTGTTCAAACTCTGAAGGAAAAAATATATGGGCCATTCACTTATTGATGGAAGATAGGAATGTAGCATGCACCCTACAGTTTGAGCAATATAAGATATTACTGAGATAAATGTTATCTTAGACACAATATGCTTTATCTTGTGTTAACACAGCAGAGGAATGTCTCACTGTCTCATGGGGGCACAGAGGTTCCCATTATTGAAGAGCTAGAACAAAGATAGACAAAGGATACTGAAGAAGAGCTTCTTGCATTGGTGGAGATTCAGTGGTGGTTACTGTTCACTGGGATGCCTTTGCCACCTGCTCAGGGTTTCACAAAATACTGATGTCTGGGTCCCAGCCTCCGAGATTCTGATTTGATTGATTGGGCGTAAGACTTGGACATTAGGAATTTTTAAAGTTTCTCAAGTGATTCTAATATGCATGATTGAGACTAGATATTCTAAAGTCACTTCTGAGATTAGAGATCTCTTCAACTCAGATGCTATAATTTAAAACTCTAATCTGGTTCTATCATTTTTAAAGCTATATTCCCTAAGAAAGCCCTAAACCTGCAAAATAATGTACAAAACAGATTCTGTGGTCAAATAAATTTGGAAAATATTGCATATCTTAGTGCCCTGTTGGAGAAATTCAATTCACCTCAACAGGTTAAAGACAATGATAAGGAAACTTCTCTTACCCAGAGTACCCAGAAATTTTAACTAGGATTCTCATTTTTTATAACAGCTATGATGATCCCATGAAACTAGTGTCTTGTGATCTATACATTGGTTATGCTACCTTATGTTTTATTGATTTGTTTCTGAACTCTGCATTTGAAAAAGGAAATTCCCGCATTAGTTGCTTCTGTATGCATTCCACTACAAAATGTAAAAGTTCTCATTGGTCACATGGTCTTATATTAGTAATTATTATATCTCTATGGCTTTTGAATAAAATGCATGTTGATATGAATTATCTCTGTACTACCACCTAGCTGGAGCTATTGTTTTTGGACCTGGTGTTTATTAATGCAAAAGGGCTGGTATTAAGGCTATCCATCTTAGTGCCCAATGGACAACCCATAGGGAAGGGCTATGGGTCTTGTTTGAAAGTTACCGTCATATCCGTTCCTTCAATCACCTTTGAATTGACCTTCTCTGTGGCTGAAGTCATCAGTTCTTTGCCTTAAAATGTATTTCTTTGTCTTAAAATGTCTTTAAAATTGACAGCATCATGGAATGTGAATCTTTGATGGAGAAGAAGACTGGAAAAAATGGAGAATGGAGTGACCATGGTTGTGGAGGTATAACCAAGGGCAGGTGCTTATTCAAAATGAGAGGCAGATTGAAGGGCTGGTCAATTGGTCTTGAGGCTGGAGAAGGCAGTAGACATGTCATTTATCATTTCTCCTTGGGTTGAAATGGTGATGTGACTAGAATACACACCCAAAAACAAAGATACCCAAGCTATCTATTTACTTCAGGTCTCAGGTGTTGTCTTATTTGGTTTCTTGTCAGCATGCCAGCTCAGCCTCCTTCCCCAATCCTTTTCTTTCCTTGGAATTTGTAACTAGGATACTCATTGATTCTCCCTTAGAGCTTTAACACCTCCTTCTGGTGTCCCCCAAGTTGATGATACTTCCTCTTCGCTTCCATGGTGACTTTGCTTTCTTCTATTCTGAGACTGATTCAAGGTAGTGAAATTTTTTTTTTTAGTTTTATCTTAGTTATATTATTATATTATCTTTACATTACAAACATAACTAATATCAAAAACTGTATTTGCTATAATATATCAAACATGCAAGAGCTCCAATAGAGAAATGAAGTGAAGGCCAGGAATAAATAATACCAAAAGAAACAATAACTGTGTTTCCAGTGTACACATGCCTTACATTAATTTAAAAAATCACTCTTTCTGAATATATAACTGTGAATATTTGTTATATACTTTTAAAAATAAAGGTAGAAATAAGGAACATTAAAAATAATGCATTTACTCACCACTGAGAAATAACCATTTCTAAATAGTTCTAAATATTTCCTTTCTGGTATTTTTCTATGCATAGATGGGTATTCAGTCTATCTATCATCTCTCTCTCTTTTTTTTCTCTCTCTCTCTCAAATGTACTTACAAGAAAATTTGTTTCATACTGAAAATATGATTTTATACCCTTCTGCATATAATGTTATAATCTTTCTGTTGACTAATATTTAGAGGCCTTAAGTTCATATACCAGGCAATGTTTAAAGCTCTAGAGATACATAAGTCAATAGTGTCTTGAATGTTTTCCTGAAAACCTAACTATTAATGACTAAATTTTATATTTTAAGTGTAATCAACTTAACAGATTCCTGACTGCTACTGTTACCATTTTGCACTGTAACTAATTATCCTGCACTAAATAATGTTGTTCCTTAGTTTTTGTCTTCTTCTTTGACCACTTGCTCAGGATAGAAGGGTAGTTAGAAGGGTAGTTTTCAGTATGAATCCACGGTATGAATTTTTGTAAAGACATTTACAGATGTGCCTGCAAAAAGTTGTAATGTCTTTATTCTAGTATGTCTAGTAGTCACATTCTTATATAAATATGTGATTGCTGTTTTTCCATTAATTTTGACTGGTTTTCACAAAATAAAACTGTTCAGAAAATTTAAATTTTAAAGGAAACCTCTAAAAACTTTTAAGGAATTTTGTGTGTCTTGAAGTTGTATTTTAGCCTCCTGGCAAAGGTCCTGGGATTTTCAAAATGATTTCTTGCTAGTTGCTTTTCTCAATTAACATATTCAGTTCAGGGGCTCACATTTAGTAGTGATACATTAAGCAAGACAGATGTTCAGTGAAAGTCAAGTGTCCTTCAATGAGTAATAACTGCCTCCCAGCGGCTCCTTTTGAATGTGAAACCTTCTCTGAGACTCAGTATATCAATTTGTTGAGAGGATCCCATTACACCAGTCTCTCCATGGAAAAATATCTAACTGAGTCTAGATCAACACATCCAGTATACAACACAGCACGTGGTGGAATGCTGTGTCTGTTTTTCATCTGTTAATGGAAAAGCTTCAGATGCTATCACCAAGAGCCATTTTAATCCCAGTCACTAGTTAATAAAATGTTCATATATCTGAAGGCAAATCGTCAGCTTATGTTAGGGAAGATATATCCAAGGAGCAAAAATGGAATTTATCAATGATTTCTAAATCTGGATGCAATGTAATCTAAATGGAATGCTGTTTAATTAAAGGAAACTTTAAAAATAATGGTGTGTTTTTTATGTGACTCACCATGCTGATGCAATAATCAATTGAAGGTAGTTCAGCCAGTCTCAACAAGGAAGCATCCTTGTTTGGGGTGCAAAAGTTGATATTGGTGGTGCAACCTGGTGCAGTAGTGGTTAGGTCAGTTGCCTCTGAAGGAGCAAGCCACCTACCCCTGGGTTCCAGTTCTGGGTCCAAAGGGAAACAACCATTGTGAAAAACTAAATAAAAAAACCAGGTGCTTCCTTTTCCATTATCTTCCTGCCTGCCTGCCTTCATTCCTGTCTGTATCCTTCCTTAAAAAAAAAAAATAAAGTTGATATTAGTAGATGACTCCATATTTGAATGACTCTAAGTCCACCTTCACGGCTTCTTTGTAAAGCTCTTTTCTTTACAGTTTCCTTCTTTGTTTTCCATGAACACAGACCCCTTAGGATTTGTATAACCTGTTTTTTTTTTCTTTTGTTTCTGTCATGCAATCTAGAAGTCAAAGAACAGATTGCAGAGTAAATCAGGTTTCTCAACGTTGCACCAGTGGACAGATAGCTCTTTGTTGGGAAGAACTGTCCTGTGCATTGTAACGTGTTTAGCAGCCTCTATGGAGTTTGTGCATCAGAAGCCAATATTAACCCTCTTCCTATTGTCACAACCCAACACGTTTCCCAGCATGACTACGTGTCCTCTGGGAGGTAAAATTGCTCCTGGCTGAGAATCATTAGAGTAAAAATTAAGTAAATGCAGCCTTATCTTCCTATGATCTCTGGTTCACCTCTTGGCAGACCACATTCCATTACCAACCCAACAGGGACAGTGATCGTTTCTAAAAATAAGATCTTGTCAACTTCTCTACGTAGAACATTTCAATCACTTCTCATGGCCCTAAAATAAACTCTGAACTTTTAAGACCCTCTCTGATATTGCACTAGTCCATGCCCTGACCTCAGAGGCTGCCCAACTTCCTTCACTCTTCTTTATTTATCTTGTCCAAAGTACTATCTCAAAGAGGGCTTTCCTACCCATCTGTTGGTGAAGCTCCTCTCTCTGTTGCATCATGTTTTATTTTTATAAGCACTTATCATGACCCAAAATTGCTTAGTACCTTTTTATGTTTACTTGTTTATTTGTTTCCCCCAAGTACAATGTAAACTCCATGTATGTAAAGGATATTTCTACTCTGTTCACTACCTTTAGTTCAATTCCTACAACAAGCCTACTATTCTCTCTCTGTGTGTGTATATAATACATATATATGTATATATATATACACTGTGAATGAATGAATAAATAAAAATGTAAAGAAGTAGGCAGAGGTATTGATATATTTCTTCTGTTTGTATATTCAAAATGAACTGAACAATTCAGTAACATTTCAAATAGTCAAACAGGCTAGAGAACACGTCCTTATATATCTGTTATCCAGATAATGTGATTGCAAAGGATGAAGTGTGCCATTACATATTTGACAGAAAGTGTGTGCCTATGTGCACAATCATCAAGACTTTTTCCATCCATGTACATCGATATGTATGTGGTAAGTCTTCATCAAGATTGGAATGCTGAAAGCAGTAAGATTCATTTCCCGTCATCAAGGGGCTCACCGTCTGGTGGATGGGCAGGTACTGACATAGGGACCATTACAGTAGTGTGGTAAGTGCTGCGATGTGAGATGAAGTGTATTGGGAGTGGGGATGCACTGGAGAGACTCAGGAACCGGAACTGCAGTGCTGTGTTGGAAGTCAGGGAAATCTGACTGGAGCTCCCACTCTCAGAGTCCTCAGCTGTTTCTAGAGAAACATGCCATGTGATTGGTGAATGGAGCATGTTCCTCTATCCTGGGCTCACCGTCTGAGTAGTGTGTGGACAATTGGATGAGCTCCATGAATCCCAGGAGCCTCCAGATTTAGACGCCTTCAGTTTCCTAACTTCTTTTGCCTTCAGCTATGTGCAACTCCTAGAGTTCCCCACTGCCAAAAAACTTTTGGAGCCAGTAGGAAAAGAAATTTGCTTTTGGAAATTTCCAGATATGCATGGATTTACATTGTCTTTTCTGTGAAACAGTGACGTGAATCTGTACCATCTAACAGTAATGTAATATTGATATTCGCCCCTCTAGGATAAATTCAGTATAAATACCATCTTCAAGCATTTCCTTCCACTTATGAGTATGGCACCAATTTTAGTGGTGGCAGTGATATTTTCAGATATTCTCCATAATTAAAAAATTATGACTAACTGGGGTACTGAGATGTGGTTAATGAGAAATTCTATAAATATATTTTAAAAAATTTTTGCGGGAGAGGATTCATGACCTAGTCAGTCCAGCTTCTTAGTTCTTCAGTTGAGTAGCATCTCAATGGGGTTTAATTGATGCATTTCTTTATGGAATAACAACGAAGTGAAGATTCTTGCAATGATTACCTTACAGAATGACACAAGAACTCAGATGACAGGTATTGCTCAGATTCATTGAATGTATGAAGGGCACTTAAGCTCTTCTTGATTTGGTGGGGTGAACAGAAGCTAGGCACACGTTCTTTTGTTACATTTTCCGCATGAAATTAAATACGTCAAAGTCATCCAGAGAGTGTTAAAATGGAAGGATAGACAGAGAGGAGCTCAAACAGAAGGTAGTTGGAGCGTTTGCTATTCCTCATTTGAAGATGACCGGGTAATCATCCTGAGGAGAAGTCTTCTGTCCTCCTAGTCTATACAAATTTTAACTGTCCAAAGTAGGTAAGACAGTGATTTGGCTAACTTTTTCCTGGTTTCCTTTCTACCTCCTCTTTTTTATTTTTTGCAAGTTATATGCCTCTAGTGGTCTATGAGATGGTTTTTGTGGTGATCTTTGTTTTTTGTTGCTGTTGCTGGAATTTATGCTGTGCTTCCTTAAACTGTTTTCATGACACCATGACTTCCCATAGGCAAAATGGTCACACACATTCCTTGCAAGGCTGGGATAGGAAGTCAGCAGTAAGGAACTTCTCTTCTTCCCCCAGGATTAAAGATACTCACTTTCTAGCCCTTTCCTGCCCCTATGGACACAAATGTCAAAATCTGTATTGCTGGTGGCATTTGAAATATGTGCACAGTGCAGGGAGCATAACTGTTTACCCATTAATCACTCTGGGCCACCAGTCAAAATATTTTCTCTGCAAAAATGCCTTTCCTATTTTGTACCAATTAATATTGGATAGAACTCAAGAGTCACAGTTAATCTGTGGCAAAGCTTTTATTTGCTGTCAGCCATGCAGACATGAAAAATGCTCAATACAATATTTTAATTAATAAAAATATGCTGAGAAGTGTATTTTTCTGAAGTAGATTTTTATTACACTTCATTACATTTCCAAATTTAATGGACACGTATATTATGTCCTGTCGCCATGGAAACCACATCAAGACAGCCTTTTTTTTTTATAGGCTGTTGGATGTAGTTATAAAACTCTCACAAAGACAAAATTGTTTCTTGTGAGTGTAAAAGAAGCTGTGCTCATTTACAGTATGTATAATTTACTGCAGAGCTTGAGGCAATAGAGAAGGTCTTTATTTGATTTAGAGACTAACACTTGTTTTTATGAAGCTCTTATGTTTTAATTATTTCAGGTCTACGTTCATAAAGATGTAACTTAGCTTATTATGAAAGTAAATAAAATAACACACAAAGTTTGTATTACATGGAAAAGATAATTTTTTCAAAGGAAAGATGTAGCCAGGAGTGGAGGTGAGCTGAGGCGGGCAGGCAGGAAGGAGGAGGAAGAAGCACTTCATTTTATTTTAGTTATTCATCCTATTTGCTCCAATCCCAGGTCTTGAACTGGTGACCTTGGCATGTATGTGATCTGCGTTAGGTGCACTAAACCGCTAGGCCACCAGGGCATGCAAGATAAAATAGTTTTTTATGACTGACTGGGTAAAACACATTTAAAACAAAAAAATTAACATACATAAAATAGGAGTGATGATGAATTCCAGTATCCAGCTTCAATAACTGTCAATACTATCTGTGCTTATTTTATCCTACTCGCCGCCACCACCATTTTTATGAAGTCTTTCCAAGCGAACCCCAGACGCTGTGCTATTTTACTATCACATACTAAAGAACGCGCCTTTAAAAGAGGAGGAGGAGGCAAGAAAAGGATCACACAGTGAGCAATTTTCTATCTCCAATTAAAAAAATCATGAAATAATATGGAATAACACAGACCAATCATACAGATCATACCAACACATGTAACCGGTGTACCTCAATTATTGCAAAGAAAAAAAAAGCATTTTTTAGATTGCCCCTCCCCAAGAAAATCCCCAAATCTTGTTCTCTATTGTTTAAATGGATATACCTATAAGTAATTGACTTTGAAGTTTATAAATGAAAAGATAGGCTATTAAAATAAAAATAAGCAGTGGTTTTGATCTAGGAAAGATAAAATTAAGCCCCAAATAATCAAAACAGATAAAGAAGGATATTTTATAGTACTGAAGGGTGAAAATCATAGCAAAGGTGCAGAAGGTATTGTTGGTATTTATTTTTCCAATAACACAGCAACAGTTTTCCAAAAACACTATTTACTAGAGGATTAAAGACACACTAATACTATAGTTACCTTGATCTAGGGAAAAGTAAAAGACAAAAAACCAGTAGGGATAGAGAAAACTCGCCTAACGTAATCAATGAGGTAGAGCTAATAACACTGTATTGAAATTTGAGCACTGATAACAGAGGAATACCTCTCTTTTAGGGAGAGTCTTTCTGAAAATTTCTTTCACTGAAATCAGTGAAAGAAAGGTTACAATGTTTGAAACTAGTCTTAACATTCTAAAGTACCTTCAAAGTTCGAAAAATGTTTTCACTTTTTCTGCTTAAAAGTATTTATGCATTTTCCATGTCCCATTCCAATGGTCTGCCCCATCCCCGAAAGGGATTTATTCTAGCTCTTTATGATTTTCCACATTAAGAGTAAGCATTGGTGCTGATTTTTACATCAGAGCTTGAAATATTTTCCTTAAAGTTTTCCAACTTTAACCTGCAAAGAAGTATCCAGCTCATATAAACTTTCTTGCCTTTAAAAAGAAATGCCAGGAGAACAGTATGAGATTTTGCAAACAGGGAGATTGCTTTTCCATCAGTCAGGCTCATGCCTGACACTTAAGTGCACAGGGCTTCTTAGTTAAACAGACAGGTAAATGCATTTCTTTTTAAATAAAATGAAGCATTAACCTGTTTCTTAGGGGCATTACTTCTCTTCTTTGTTCAAAGCTTCCCTTCACCCTCAAGAAGAAAGAAAAACATTTAGGAAGGAGTATAATTTTCCTAGGAATGCAGCATTTATTTCAACCATGATTTTGGAGTCCTGAAGGCATGGCATTTGCCCCCTTACAGTTCTCGTAAGATGAATTGAATATGAGTGAGTGATACAATGATTTACATCACAGTAACCAATATTGGTTGTAACGGGATCACAATCGGGGCATAGCAATCTATAAAACTGTAGCACGCTGTTGTGAAGAAAGCATAGAAACTCAAAGTCATTATTTAAATGGCTGACTGCTCTGCTGGTTCTGCATTTGTTTACTCTCATGTTGTTTTTTGTTTGTTTTGTTTTATTTCAATACTTTGGGGTTGTGCATGTAAAATTTGCAAATATAGCAAACTAGCTATGAATGTGGATTTTTGGCATCAAACTGATCTGGAAATTAGACCCGTTTCCTAATGATGTGACCATGACACATTATACGTGGTAAATACGATTAGGGAATTGAAGTTGCTGTGAGAATTCAATTGAAGGATATTTGTGAAATACTGAACACAACCCTTACTTATGTTAAATATTCCAATGATGCTAGAAGCTGCACTATTATAATATAGTTGTATAATGCTGTTATGGTGTATACTAATAGTGCATACTAGTAATAACTATAGCATTTAATAATGAATGACTAATTCTAAAGGTGATTGAAGAGAATAAGGAACTCCTGTGTGGCTAAAATAAATAGGTGGTAACTTTTTTTTTTTTTACTTTTAATTGCAATAAAGCACAATAAAATGTACCATCTTAAATATTTTTAAGTATAACTAAGTAGTATTAAGCATATTCACATTAAACAGAACTATATTTCATCGTGAAAAATGAAATGTCATGCCCATTAAATAAGGCTTTTTTTTAAAGAACAAATTTAGATTAACAGAACAATTGCAAAGATAGTATGGAGAATTCCTATGCATTCCAGTTTCTCCTATTAACATCTCTAACACTAGTCTGGTACATTTGATATAGTTTATGATACTGACACATTATTACTAACTAAAGTCCATGCCTTAAACTAATGTCCTTGGTTTAGTGTTCTTTCTCTTTCAAGATCCCATCTAGGGTTCAGAATTACATTTAGTTACCTTGTCTCTTTTAGTTCTTCTTGACTGTGATAGTTCCTCAGTCTTTCCAAGGTTTTGATGACCTTGACAGTTTTGAGGAATACCGGTCACGTATTTTGTAGAAGTCTCTGTGTTTATTACTTGTCTGATGTTTTTCTTATGATCAGAATTGGGCTGAATTATATATCTCCAGTATGACATCCTAGGTCATCTGGTTAAGGCAATGTTTGCCAGGATTCTGCACTGTAAAGTTATAAATGTTTTCATTTGTTCCTTCCTAATGATCAATGATGTTTTGGTGATGTGTTTGTTTATCTCTCTTGTGCATTTTTGAAATGTGGGGCTTGGTTGTATTCTGATTGTGTTTTCATCATTCTTTTTGTATATTTTGGACACAAATCCTTTATCAGCTATGCTATTCAAAATATTTTCTCCCAATCTGTAGCTATTTTTTTTTTTTACTTCTTTTAACAAAGAAGTTTTCACTTCTTTGAAAGTACAACTTACTTTTTTTCTTTCATGGATCATTATTTCAGTATTGTATCTAAAACCTCACCACCAAACACAGTTCTTACTGATTTCTCCTTGACTCTTTTCTAGAAGTTTGATAGTTTTACATTTTATGTGTAGATCTCCTATTCATTTTTATTTAAGTTTTGTTAAAGGCATTAGTTGTATGTGTAGAGGTTCCTCATTTTTTTTGTGTGTGTGTGTGTGTACGGTGTACCATTGTTCCAGTAGCATTTTGTAAAGAAAATCTTTTTTCCATTATACCACATTACCTTTATTTTTTTTTAAAGGTCAGTTAACTCTGTGTGTGAGTATATTTCTGAGCTATTGTGTTCCATTGATTTATGAATCTTTTGTCAATATTCTACTGTCTTGATTACTCTATCTTTATTGTAAATCTTAAAATCAGGTAGTAGGAGTCCTTCAATTTACTCTTCTGTCTTGTGTTGGTTCTAGGACTTTTGCATCTCTACATACACGTTAAAATCAATCTGTCTGCAAAAAATTTGATGGGATTTTGCCTTGGATTGCATTGAATCTATAGATTAATTTGTGAAGTATTACTATCTTAATGATATTGACATTTCCAGTCTATGACCATGGAATATCTCTCCCTTTTTAAAGATCTTTCTTTGATTTATTTCATCAGAATTTTGTAATTTTCCTGATACGAACCCTGTGCATGTATTAAATTTGTACCTAAGTATTTCATATCGTGGAGGCTATTGTGATGGTATTTTTTAATACAAGTAATTCTTCACTACTGATATATAGGAAAGCAATTTGTATATTAACCTTGTATCCTATAACATTGCTATATGTATTAGTTCCAGGAGTTGACTGGCAGATTTTGGGGGATTCGTTATCGATAATAATAATGTCATATGAAAATAAGCCGTTTCATATTTTCCTTTCAAATGTATATTCTGTCTCCTCTTCCTGCTCTATTGTACTAGCTTGGACTTCCAGTATAACTTCCAGTATAATGTTAAATAGGATTGATAAGAAAGGATGTCATTATTTTGTTTCTCACATAGGGGGAAAGAGTTTAGTTGCTCAACATTGAGTATGATGTTACCTATAGGAGTTTTGCAGATTTTCTTTCCCAAAATATTCTTCTATACTTTTAGTTTGTTGAGGGTTTTTATCATGTCAGGGTGGGATTCTGCCAAATCATTTTTCTATATATATTGATATGATTGCATGAATTTTCTACTTTTGTCTGCTCTGGTGATGTATTACATTGATTTTTTTAAAAATAATAAACAAGGCTTACATAATTGTAACAAATTCCATTTATTCATGGAAGTATAGTTTTATACATTGTTTTATTTTATTTGCTAGTACATAGTTAAGGTTTTTTTTACAACTTTATTCATGAAAGATATTGATTTGTAATTTCTTTCTTGTAATGACTTTTTGTGTTTTTTCAATAGGGTAATACCAGTTTCATAGAATGAGTTGAAAAGTGTCCTATACACTTTGTTTTCTGAGAGATAGTGTGGAAAACTATATCATATCTTCATAATATTTGGTAGAATTTTCAGTGAAATGTCTAGACCTGATGCTTTCTATTTTAGGATTTTGATGATTATTGATTCAATTTATTAATAGAGTTAGGACTTTTCAGATATCTATTACTCTTTTGTGAGTTTAGTATTTCGCATTTTTCAAAGAATTAGCTTATTTCATTTAAGTTGTCAATTTGTGGTTATAAAGTTGGTTAGAATATTATTTTATTATCCTTATAACATTGATGGTATCTCATGACCTTTCTATCATTTTTGATACTGGTAAATTTTTGTCTCCTCCCCTGCCTTGTTCTTCCTGGCTAACTTAACTAAAGGCTTTTCAATTTTATTGATGTTTTCAAATAAGCTGATTTTGGATTTTTTTTATTTTCTCTATCATTTTTCTGTTTTTAAATGGTATTGACTCACACTTTTTATTGTGTTTTTTAAATTGTGTTAGGCTTACTTTCTACTCCTTTTTGGTTTCCTAAGGTAGAAGCTTAGTTTATTAATTTTATATCTTTCTTCAATTCTAATATATGCATTCAATGCTACAAATATTCCTCAAGGCACTATTTCCAGAGCATCTCTCATTTTTTAATCAAGTCGTGTTTTCATTTAGCACAAAATACATTTTTCTATCTCACAACTTCTTTGATCCATGTGTTATTTGGAAGTGTGTTGTTTACTCTCCAAGCACTGGGGGATTTTCCAGCTATCTTTCTGTTATTGACTTCCAATCCAATCCCATTGTGAGATAAAGAGCATACTTAAATGATTTCCATTCCTTTAAATTTGTAGAGGTATATTTTATGGCCTAGAATATCATATATCTTGGTGAATATGGAATTTTTAACATAATTTTATTTAATTAGTGCATTATTTTTATCTCCCAGTAGAAACATGTAATTATAGAAAATGTTCACTATTGAAAGACTTGTTTGAAACAAATCTCCTTTTCCATCTGAAATCCTCTGGCATGTACCATTTCCTCAATTGGAACAACTGGTTTTGTGGCATTCATTTTGATAGTGGTATTAGTAATTTCAGTAAAGGAAGCAGGCATATTTATTGAGCACCTTCTATGTTCCAGCTACTCTGATTTATCTACATATTATCTGTTTTGATAATGGCCATCCAGGATGAATGCATTAATGCACACATGCTGACAAAATGAGGAAAATAGGACCTAGAGATTCCTGTACCTGTAACTTGAGTGGTCACTTACCAGAAAAATGACAGACACAGAATTGAATGCTAGTCAATCTGACTTTTGGGTGCACTGGCTCCATTGTGATCTGGGCACTGTCTCTGACATTATCATTGCTTAAAATGTATTAGTGACTGTAAAGTTCTGCTTCTTTAATATTACCTCTTGTAACTACCGTTGTTCATTTGTTGCATAATAATCGATCAACTAACAACTGTCAGAACTTAGAGTTGAACTAATGAGTAGATCAGATGTGGTCAAACATAAAGAATTGTGCTGTACAATAAGGTGATAGGACTCCATTTACTCAAGCAAATGTAATGTTGTCACAGGGTATGAAGCTGACTGGATTTGATGAGGAATAAAAAGGAAATGATTCATCTTTCTTTGTTTCTGCCTTTCAACATACTTGGATAGATTTCCTTCATTATCCAAAGATTTCCTTGATTTTTCCATCAAATTATAATTAAAACTTTTATAGAGCTAATTTTAGACTTTCTGTTATGAGAAATAGTACATAGAGTATGTGTACACTTTACTCAGTTTCCCCCAATGGTGGAATTATATAAAACTATAGCACATTATCAGAAGCAGAAAACTAACATTGACGTAATCAATGGACCTTATTTATACTTCTCTGGTTTTACTTGTGCTCATTTGTGTGTGTGTGTCTTTAGTTCTAGATAATTTTATCACATATATAGGTTTATATATCTGCTACCAAAGTCAAGATGCCGAACAGTTTAATCACCACAAAAGTTCCTTATGACTTTTTTTCTGACAATCACCTTCCTCCATGCTTCTACCCCCATTTCCAACTCCTAAAAACCTCTACTCTGTTCTCTTTTTCTGAAATTCTATCATTTCAAAATGTTATATGGAATGAATATGAAATGGAATCATGTAATATATAATCTTTGTGGAGTGACATTTTTTTCACTCATGGTAACTTTCTTGAGATTCCTCCAAGTTGTTTCAGGTAACAGCAGTTAGGTCCTTTTTATTACTGAGTAGTATTCCATGTACCACCATTTGCATAATCACTTGCCTTTTGAAGACATGTAAACTTCCACATTTTGCTCTCTATAGTGTGCTCCTATATATATTCACACCCATGTTTTGGGCCTAAATTTTCAGGAAATATATCGTTTTAATTTTTAGTTCAAATTTTCGTTCGTTGACATTTATGCACTTATTTTTGTATTATAAAGGAATTTTAGCATTTTTAGCATATTATGGTACAAGAAATTTTATATAACAAATCATTACAAAACACAAGAACAGGTACAGGTACAGGAAGCTCTTCTCCCTGCTCCTCAGCAATCTGAGGACACTCCCTGTGGGAGGAGGGTCAGTGTCTCTCGGCAGCTCTGTGGCCATGATCTCTAGCACCTTTGATGACTGTTAGCTTAAAGCTTGCAGTGTCAGTATGCTTGTAAAATATCAGTAAAAATATCCCACCTAAAGTGCACAAAGAGAAATGTCACACTGCTCACCCCATGGTCATAAAGTCGGAATCACCTGTCTCATCAAGTCAGTCACTTCCTCTGTGGACAACAATCTGTCGCTCTTCCTTTCATTTCACTGAATCATTGGCCAAAATCACTTTTGTTGCAAGTTCATTGTAAGTCAACAAAAGCGATGATTGTATTCCAGGGTGTTATTTTGCATATAGAGATTGTTATTGATTTCTGGAGTTGCGGCTGTAGCTCATATGCACACATAAAAGAATTAAGACATTTATATAGATATGGAATTAGTACTAACCATGTATAACGCACATCCTCATTTTCCCCTCACAAATTTGGGTAAAATATGTGGCATTATATATGGCAAAAGAAGCTATGTGCAGTTTGGGGTTATTATGACTAAAAGTGAAATAAAGATTTGTGGAGTAACTTTGTGTGCACATAGCTTTCATTTCTTTGGGACAGTGCCCAGGAGTGTAGTCACTGGGTGGTATGGTAACTGCATGTTTATGCTTTTAAAGAAACCGCTGTACTGGTTCTCGATTGCCTGTTCCATTTTACAATCTATCAGTGAGGTCTGAGTAATCTAGTGTCCTTTAGTGCTGTCACTATCTTCTATTTTGGCTCTTCTGCTAGTTCGGTAGTGATAGCTCTTTGCGGGCTCAACTTGATTTTTCTAATGAGGTCAGATGTGATGTAATTCAGAAAGTATGAGTGTGTCAGGAATTGTGATGAGTATAAGACTTTACTGAACACATCTACCAGTAAGTTAACCTGCAGATGACAGAGGGAAAAGACTCCAGGATCAGAGACAAGACACCATGACTGGTGACACAGCCAACCGGAGCTTCCTGTTTCATCAGTTTTCTCCCAATCTCAGCTCCACCGGAATCTCGCAGAGGCAACATGGCGGGTAGGTGGACATGCTGACTTTGTCTCACCATTGAGAAATCTTGAGGTTTGGGAAATTGCAGCTCTTAAAATGGCAAGTAATCTACCTCCTTTCTGCCCTGGAGCGAGATGCTATCTCTATCTAACTCCAGGACACTTGACCATACAACTAATCTTGGAAAAATGTGATCTGGGACAGAAAGGCCTTTAATACCTCAGCTTATGAGAAATGTGGAACCTCCGGGGACTCATGGAGAATTATCTCCCAGCAGAATGCAGCAAGATAAAGCAACACTGTTATTTTGGGTTAGACTGTGCTGGTCTCAACAGGGAATCCCTTCTTTCCCCCGCTGCATAAATCTATGCCCCATAGAACACGACTAAGATTTCAAGTGGTGACATGGTGGCTGAATGGTTAAGTCCACTAAGTACAGTCCACCTGTGTCCCAGGAACTCAGGTTTGTGACCTGGCACTGGATGGGAGTGGGGAGATTCAACCAAGATGAACAACTAAATAAAGTGCTTCCTCTTCCTCTCTATTCTTATCTGCCTGTCTCTGTACACCTTCATTTCTGCCTGCAACTTTCCTTAAAAAAGAAAAAAAAAAAGGTAGGGGGAGAGCATGCCCTAGTGAAGCAGCAGTTAGATCAATCGCCTCTGAAAGAGGGCAGACACATACCATACCCCTGGGTTGGAGTCTTGGGTTCAGGGGCAGGGAAACAACTAGTGTGAGCGACTTGCTGAAAAAAAAAATAAAGTGCTTCTCCTGTCTTCCTACCTATCTGCCTACTCATCTTCATTCTTACCTGTACTTTCCTTTAAATGGAAAAAAGATTTTAAGTGGTGGCATGATGAGCATTGGTTCTACATGGATAGTGGAAGTAAGACCAAATTATTTGTGGGACTCTTCTGAGTTTTAGGGTACTCCTGTTTTGGGGCCTTTGTATGTAAGCTTTCCTCTGTTGGGGACAGTCTTTCCCTTGTTTTTCTTTCCTAAATCACAGATGATCTCCTGCTTATCCTTAGAGATGAATATGGCCATCTGGACTGAAAAGCTGTTACCTTCTTAAAAGATGGTCCAGAAAGGCTTAGTCTTACCATCTTAAGACCTATTTCCAACCTTACACTCTGCCATTTGCCTCTCCGATCATAGAATTTAGTGCCTGCATATTTAGTAATGCCTGAATCTGCTTCCTTACCCTTATTTTCATCACTGCCTTGAAGAAAGAAGAACATTCTAAAGGGCTTTTAAAAATATAAATATTCATTCTTGTCTGAACCTTCTAGGCAGACTCCCTCAAACAATCTTACAACCAATTTTCAGTCCAGGTGACTATATTCATCTCTAAGCCAATTCAAACCAATTTAACAAATAGAATTTTATGAGATTTTTTGTCACAAACTTCACCAAAGGCCAATTATGAAACATCTACTTCCTTTCCTTTGGTCATTGATTTTCTAATTTGTTGGCAAAAATCTATGACTCTAATCTAATGTGGTATTTTCTTTGTAAGCTCATCTTATCTCTTGCTGATGAGCCCATTGTATTCTAACTGTTTAAAGATTTTTCATCTTATTATATTTGTTTCATTATATTGCTAGGGTAGAGTTTCTGAATCACAATACAATGGCACAGCCATTCTTACCTGCTCTGTGGAATGATATCACATCTGTTTTTCTCTAATCATGTGATGTGTCTTGCATGCTTTGTTTAAAGACAATTTAAGCAATTCAATAGATGTTTGCTAATTTTCTTATTAATTTAGGATGCGTATCATCCAGACCAAATGTTTATGTTCACATTTATTTTAAGTACTCCCCACCTGCATTTTGCCAATGCTTATTTTGCAGTGTCTCTAATTATCCTTATTGTGTAAGTTTATTTTTCTAATTTGACTTAGTAAGCAGGAGCTAAAAAAATGACTATAATCACTCAGCAAAGTTCAGAGTCATAATAATTTAGTGTTCTATCTTTTTTTAGCAGACCTGTCTTCTCTAGAGCTTCTATTTCTCCCTTGGTATATTTGTTTAATGACTTTTTATTCCATTTCCCTTTCTTTGATGCTTAGTAGCACTAAGTTCATTCTGGATGTTCACTTGCATGATCAATTCTTGCCATATTCTCTAACAGAACAGGTATTTTTTCCCCTTTCTTTTGCTGTCCTCTCTGTGGGACCATAAAGCAAATTATAGACATTAATTTTTATGATGTAGAGACCAAAGTTAAAGAACATTGTCAACAAGGATTACAAAAATGACTATAATCATTTGCTTGATAAGAACTTAAGCTTTTAAATGCTGGCACTTTGAAATCCTGTCTCTAAGTATGAAAAATCTTCACTTGGCACAAACTGTATATTGTTAGAAATTGCTATGGCATTTAATATTTTCAATAAAGGGACATGAGAGAAAGATGAAAAGGAGGGAAATAATTACATGTAGATATCGTGACTGTCACAGACCTTGTGATCTAAAAGTTAGATCATAAGCTGCCCGATGAAAACCTGGAAGATTGTTTTCTAACAAAAATAATAATTAAGACAGTCTCAATGCATAGACTTTCTTTAGAAAAAAAATCTCACCAATCATACACATGATCTTTCTTTGCAAAATGAGGTTGACAACAGTGGAGTTTTCCCCAAGGGGCCACCCACGGTGTCATGCAAATAAGGTCATCCTCCCTAGCATGAAGTTGACTGGAGTCTTTCATCTGGTTGTGCTTACACTTGGCCTTCTTCCCAGACACTGTATTTTGAGTCTGTGAAATGGCTGTTCGGTCAGAGAGCTGCCAGCAATCTAGCTTGGCTATAGTACAGGGTCTGAATGTAGATGCAAGGGCCTTACACACCTGAATATTTAATTGGGGGCCTATTGAGAACCATGAAGCATATGGAATGGGAGTATCATATGATCAGAGATAGGTTGCCAAGTTTTCTTGAGCTATGTTCCCATTTCTCATGCAAATTCCGGGGTTCTTGTATCATTCAGAGTACAATTGGAGAAGCAGGATCACCAGTGTATATGCACACATGCAGACACACTTTTGTTTCAGGTATTTGGCCATATGCAATGGTGGGAGCTGCTGAAATATTCTTTCTAATGCTACTGTCTTTACACCTGCCCCTGGAGCTTGGAGTCTAACAGGTGAGGCAAATATGACAGGAGCTGATTATAAAAGGGGAAAAGCAAGACAGTCTGACCCCACCAGGAGACCTGTGTCCATCTCACTGCCTCTGCTCTCAGTGGTTTGAGGATGCTACTTCTACAGAGGAGTCCCAAAGATCCTTTTCTCATGGGTGAAACACACACACGGTACAGGATTAAAGATGCTTCCAATAAAGAGACTGATTCTATGTTAGTGTTGCTGCTCACAGCTTTGGACCTTGTTCCTGTCTCCATCCCCTTCTGTTCCCTCTCTAGACAGACTGATGAGAAAGCCTTGATGCAGCCTCCTCCTTGGTGGAGAGTTCAAACCACATACGCCCCAGAAAGTGTGCAGAAGCTCTCACCGCAGCCCCACCCTCTAACCACCACTGCTTTCTCTCCTGCTGTTTCCCAACCTGCTTGAGTGTCTGCCATGCTCTCCCCAGAAAATTCCATTATGTGGGTATTAGCTCTCTGCACACTCTCGGGGTGAATGTGTAGTGCCACCAGGCTTAATGTCTAAATCAAATGTATGTGTAGGGGGATCCAGCCCACCTCTGTGGGGTGATGGCAACAAAGCTGGAGGATCCAGGGAGAGATGGAGCCAAGACCAGCCAGCCACTGCCTCCTGCCAGCAAGAGAATCAGCAATAGTAATAACATATGTGATCTATGAAAGAAGTGCCCCCCACATCTCTCCAAAGAATGACCCTCAATGCCTAACCTGACCTGAAACATATAGGAAAAAGGAAATTGGGCAAACATTGCTTAGTCAAGCCAACAAAGCACATTGCAAAGCCACTATAGCTCCTTTGCTTTGATTTCTTCCTTTTGTTTGTTGCCCCAAATCATTGATAGAACCCAGAATCACTGAAAGAACCGAGTATGTGATTTTCAGATCTCAGCATCTCCTCAGTCTTTCCTCCCAGACATGACATTTAAGGAAAGCATTTAGCACAGTGCCTTGTACAGAGATACCACAAAAGTTAGCTGTAATTATTATTCTCCTCACAGAAGGCTCTATGGGTCTATTCTCGTTGTGTAGAACTGAGCTTTTCCATCAACCACTGAAGAAGACTCGACTTCTCTGAACTTGACATTCGCTGAGGATGAAGTCAGAAAGTATGGTGGGAATTTGCATCCAGGGCAAATCAGCCGTGGTATTGCAATACTGCCACAGAGGAAAAGGATTCTCATTCTCAACAGAAGGAAATTTCTTGTGCAAGAAGTCCAGGGAACAGGCATCCTCTTTCTATTAGAAGCATATTTTCATTGGCTATCTAAATCTGTGAATTTAGTCCACTTTCCTCATCCTCCTTTTTTCGGAGTTCAGGACATTTTATTATATGCATAGATCTTCTGCTTATTTTTCTTCAAGCCTCCATCCCTTTTTAACTTGGCTCTTGGTTGCCTTTTTTTGTTTTTGTCCTGTATTCTGATTTTCTGGTATAAGACTTAGGGTGCTTCGGGTTTTATTTTAAGGAATCTGAGTCTGTTCATTTCCCCAAGTACATTTCAAGAGAAAAACCAGAAACTTGTAAAAGGGAAGCAAATATGCAGAGTTTAATGAATTACAGGCAGGAAAATAAGCCCTTTGTTTAGTTGCTTTACAGGAGTAGGCATGTTGAACAATACAGAGAAATCAAGTGCGTATTTGTAGGAGCCCTGTGATTCAAGTCCCAGGAAAAGAGACTCCAAGAGGAAGATCAGCATTTAGGGCTTTTATTAGCAAGTGCTCTGGGGCTGAACCTGTGAAAGGGCAGAGAAGGGAACAGGATTGCACAGGAGAAGCCAGCCTGACATGCAGCCTCGGTGGAAATCCAAGTCATCCTGAAGGTGAGTTCAGCAGGGGCAGGACTCTTCGGAAGTGTCCCCAGCTGGGTGGAGAGGACTGTGTAGATTCTTGTTAATCGCTCTTGGAGTGAACGGTTCTGAGATCGGGAAGAGGTGTGGGACTCAGAGCTAAGGCCATCCTGGGAGGGGCTGAGAACTGAGAACTGTCTGCTAACAGCTTCCCCAGTCACTGAGGGACTGAGGTTTGCATTCCTGACGAGGAACCTGCAGCTGCCTCCTTGCATGCTCTGTGCTCAGAGAGGAGTGTTCATGGAGGGACAGCGTTCTAGAAACGCCTGTTACTATCCTTTAACTGAATGCTCTCCACTAACACAATATCCAGTGCCTGAATTAGTGGTTCAAAGAATAAAATTATAATAAAAAGTGCCTTTAGCACTTTCTGATGTCTTGTGGTCAATTTCACAATTCTTCCTTTTATGTCTTTATATCATAGGTATATCGCTGTGTCCACAGGTTACTTGAAAATTGTTGAGAAAACATGACTTTTGT
Organism: Solenodon paradoxus; assembly: GCA_004363575.1. NCBI lineage: Eukaryota > Metazoa > Chordata > Mammalia > Eulipotyphla > Solenodontidae > Solenodon > Solenodon paradoxus. Next base: position 24,654 of record RJWH01003621.1, read on the forward strand.
AGACTCTGCTGGGTGGAGAGTGACCATATTCTGCTTCATCCTAGCCATACTTCTATCAGCCAGGTTCAGGTGAGCTAAGTGGCTCTCTCGAATCTGAATGCAGGAGATAAAGGTAACTAAAATAACCTTCTCTCTGTCCGTCCACGTCGATCTTGTCCTTCTGCCTGCTCTGTGCCTGCAGCACTTTCCTCAATGGAAAAGGAGGGAGGCCAGGCTTGGATGCACAAAGTTAGAAGCAGAGTTAGAGTGACCTCTGAGATGAAGAACAAGGTCATGTCCCCGCGGTCTCCAAGTGCAGTGGGGGAAGAGTGTTGAATAGAATTTCGGGGAGAGAACTCTTGGAAGACACACCCCTAAACTCATACAGGGCAGTTGTGCTTGGGAGGTCATTTGAGGATCAGCTAGTCCCCACAGCTCCTTTCATGTGGCTTCTCCTTGGATTAACCCATGGGAGACAAGAAGAAGGCAATGAAACTGTGGTGGGGAAAGAGGTCAAGGAATTTCTCCTGCTGCCTCCATCTGGGAGCGCTCCTCCAGCAGAAGCAGTTTCCCGTGGCTGCAGTCTCAGCCTGGCTGTCTCTCCTCTGGTTTCAAAGCTCTCACTGTAGCAACACCAAAACATGGGCCACGGCAATCACTGGCCGAAGTGGGAATCCTTTTCTTCAGTTTGTGATGATCGTGAATTGCTTTGCTAACTATTTCTCTGGCGATCTGCTCCCAGAAACTTGATCCATTCGCTGTGACTGTCCCCCAGGACTCAGACAACACCTGTGAGTTTTTAGACTCCACCGCATGCTCACATTTTCTAATGACTCTGTTGTTGGAGGGTGAGAGAGAGAAACCCACGTGCAGTATAAAGGGTTGGCTGTGACTCCTGAGGCAACAGTTTATCATCATTAGCAGAGCTGAAAAGGCAGGTACCACAAAAACCTTGGAAGGTCTCCTGCAAAAGTAGCGAGGATGCCTGCCAAGCTCAGTCACTCTGACTTCAGCACACCTTTCTCTCTGCTGCCCGCAGCCAAACCTCTCCTGTTGGCACAGATTGTACCCTCACTGGCCCTCCAGGCAACGTTCTTCACTACTATTTGGCTCATCGTAACAGAAGTCATTATTTAGAGACAGAATGAATGATTAGGAAGAACACATATCGGTGATGTTAATGATTCCTTTCTTCCCTGTGAACCCATCACAGGAATTCCAGCACCCAGGGTCTGAATGTGTTTTTGAACTGGAAGTGCTAGGAGCTTTTCAGGAGGCTTAATCATGGATTTCTCACTGGAAAAGCAGGGGAGGCCAGGGCTTGGATGCACTAAGTTACAAGCAGAGTTAGAGTGACCTCTGAGACTAAGCACAAGGTCAAGGCCGTGTGGTATCCTAGTGGAGTGGGGGACAATGTGGAATCAGAATATGGGGCGATAACTCCTGAGTGATGCACCCCATGTTCAGAGAAGTTGTCCTTGGGAGAAGCAGCTGAAAAACTGAGCAAGTCCCAAATGCCCCAGCACTGGTGATAATGGAGGCAGATTTACTTAATGGCTTTTACTAATGGATCACAATGGATACAGGGGAAATAGGTACTTGCCTACTGGAACTTTCATTTTGTGGTTATTGCTCTTTTATACAAAATATAGTCATTTGAAGAGCATATCAAGAAAATAATCTAATAGGTAGCCCCTCGACATCTGAATGCCTAAGGTAGGAAAATAATGAGTAACCCAAGGGACGGAGCTATAAATGGCAAGGGCTCTCCAGGCCTGAACCCTCTCCCTGTATCTCTGCCACACTTCGCAGGATTCTTCCAAAATGCCACGGAGGAGGCAAGTGGAGCCACACGTTTCCTGAAAGCGAATTTCTCTCCAACCAGGTGGATGGAGACTTAGAGCCCATATAGTTTGATTTGGAAAAATAAAGCAAATATGCTGAGTCTCTCCTACGTGTTCTCCTGTCCATTAGCGCTGCCCTGGCCCCGCGTGCTGTGTGACCACGTGGCGTCTCCACAGACTGGCTCTCTGGCATTACCTGGGCTCACCCGGGGGGCAGAATGGAGTTAAAGGAGTAGGGTTCTGAGGGAACTGTGATGAACTCCTTAAATTTTGGGCTTAGTCCCGGCACTGAGTTCCCCAGAGGAGTCTTGACGGAGGAGTGTGTGCTTTCAGCGTTGATGCCCCAGCTCTTGGGTCTGGGCTGCTGAAAGACAGTTCTTGTCTCCACTAGGACAATGGTTCTTATCAAGCAATCCTCTCCATATGGCTTTCTGCCAGGTTTCCTCGAGCACGACCCTCTTATTCCTTTAAGAGTGTAGGTAGAGGTGTGCCCAGTGGGCTGGTGATTTAGTTCAACAGACATATTCCTTATACATCTCAAGGTCCCAGGTTCAAGACCCAGGTAGGTCTAGGGAGACAACCAAGATGAGCAACTAAGTAAAACAAATAAATCATTCCTTCTCTCACGCTTCCTGCCCGCCTGCTCACTCACCTTCATTTCTGCCTCCACCTTCCTTTAAAGATTAAAAAAAAAGTATACATAGAGTAGGAGGCAGGGGACAGGGAGAAGAAACAGGTTAATAGCTGACTCCCTGCTGTTGCTAGACCTAGGATGCTATACCGTTCCTTATTAACACCCTGGAGGACTCTATTATTCCTAGTTACTGCTTGAGATTACCACATGATTCATGTCAGGGGAAGAAATCCTGCTCACACCTTTATAACTAGTCCTTTTATTAGTATCTCCAACTTGCCTATATGAGTGTGCCTCTATTTGATTCTGGGGTCCAAACTGATACAAGTAACTTGATCTCAGAGAACTGTAATCTAAAATTCAACCATTTTACATTTAGCACATGAACTAATTCCTTAATATGTGTTTTCCCCACTACTGTTCTGGCTCCCTTAATAATCAGGGCCACTATCTGAGTTGTCCCCAGTATGTCTGCAAGGCCTAGCAACAGGCTCACCAGAAATAGATGCTCAATAATTGCTTGTTGGCTAATTTATGCTCCTGGAAAAATCAAGGCCCCAATTTCCCTACATAAGAAAAATATCCAAGATTATTGGATACCTCTCTGTGAGAATAAAAATCTTTTAACCGAGGACTAGATGAAGAAAAGAGGTGGATTTGTCCTCTGCAATATTTATGGATTTCCTTGCGTCCTTTACAGTTTTTTTTCTTTGTCATATTTTGGATGTAAACAAACTTATCTGGTGGGTTTCACAAAATAGTTCCCAATAAGCAAACTTCAGGGAAAAAAATGAAAACAAAACAAAAGCATGAGAAGCAGAGCACATGTTCATTTCTCCTTAATTGCTTCCTCTTCCATCTGTTGGTCTCAGATAATATTGATAAAGGAATTAAAGACACTGTACTAGCTCCTGAATCGAAGGAGAAGAGTCAATCTCAAATTACAGAGTATGACATTTTTCTGTTTTGCAGCATGAAGAGGAAAGAGCATTTAATTTATTTCCATGTGGTTCATTTGAAGCTAGATTAGGTCATTTTGTTAACGCATAGGTCCTTAACTTTTAAGACCAAACATGGTGCGGCATCTTGTTTGAACAGGGGCAGCTGCTGCTGTTAATACTGACTTACAACAGAACAAGTATAACCTTGAATCACCAGACACAAAATCTATAAACTAAAAGCTAGAACTAACATGAGTTGGGGAAGAAAACCACTCTTATTTAAGAGGCAGATTTATGTGGCTTAAAAAAAATAAACAAAACTTTGATATGCATATATTTTCACACTTTCTGGAAACCTTTATTTCAATAGTTTTAAGAAGCTATTTACCCACAAAGATAGTCACCCGGTGTGAATGAAGACCCAAGTTTTGGGGTCTCCACTATGGTAGAGAACCTTTCCTTGACCCCAAGGCAGGAGTTTATGCCCTGTTTACATGACCAAGGGCAAGCAAGCATGATGTTCCTTCCCCTGCAGCTGTAACCCAATAGAGCTACCAATAGAAACCACATGTAGCCAAACCCTGCAGCCTTACCAGGAAGATAAATCACAATCCCCTAAACCCCGCCAGCTGCTCAGCTTTGGGTAATGATGCCCCTGAGCAAGCACCGGTGCTTGTAATAAAGTGCTGCTTCCCTACCTTCGAGTACTCGGTTGTCAGTCTTCTCGCCGTCTGAAGGTCTTGCCATAGCACTACAAGACAGTCACTTTGCCTTCCTCCTCAAGGAGCTCATGAAGTCAGGCATTGCTTATGCCGGAGTTTCAGTGAACAGCTGGATTGGACGATGTGAGGTGGGGTACAGTGCGAAGGGGAGTATGGTGGAGGAATCGAGTAGGGGGCAGGATGGAGGTCAAAGAAAGCCAAGCCCCACCTGGGGCTTTGCCATGAACTTACTGTTCACCTTGGACAACTCCTTTCCTCGCTCCAGGTCTCAGTTTCCTCATCTGTAAAATGGGCATATTGGCAGGTGACCTCGAGGCCTCCGATCTGATTCACTTCTCCTCACTCTTGCACCAGAGAGGGACCAAATCTTTTTTTTTTTCCCTTTAATTAGACATTTTTAGTATTTTTTGCAGTAATTTTGTTTTTCAAATTATAATAAACTCATATGTGTAGCTTCCCCATATGTGCAGTTTCCCAATTCCACAGATATATGTCAACACACCCTGCCCTCCATCACATCACCAAGTGTTACCATTGTCCAATGGGCTCCGCCACCACTTGTTCCTTTCCCCATCCCATTCCCTCTTGGTGACCTCAAGTTTTATTGCAAAAGTCCAAGGGTTGATTTTTCTTCTCTTCCTTTATTTTGTCATATTCCACCTACGAGTGAGATCATCCAGTATCTATCTTTCTACTGTTGACTTATTTCACAGCATAATCCCCTATAGATCCACCCATGTTGATTCAAATGACAAGGTTTCATCTTTTTTTCTAAGGGCTGTGTAGTGTTCCATTGCATATCTGTGCCACATCTTCATCCATTCACCTGACCTTGAGAACTAAAGTAGTTTCTAATTCTTATCTATGGTAAATAGGACTGCAATAAATGAAACAGAGAAAGATACAAAGATATGGAAAGACTTCCCCTGCTCATAGCTGGGAAGACTCAACAATATGTAAATGTTTTTTGATTTATTTGCATGCATGTGAAATAACTGTTATTTTAAAACCTATTTTACTTTCTCATGATGAAAAATGGAGTAATGAGGAAGTTCAAGCTAAATAAAAGCAACACTGGGGGTACTCAATACCATTTTAATATTATCTAGGGAAATGGAAGTTATTCTCAATCCTGAGATAAGACATGATGGCATTTTCAAGTGGGCCAGGTGGAAGGTCTTGCTTTTCCAGGGAGGAGAGTGTTTGAACTTCCAAACCAGATTTAGGGGTGATAATAAGCCATATCAAACAATTGCAATTTTCTACCATATTTCAACTGTATGATTAGGAAAAAAAAAAATGGGCAATGGAAATATTTCAGTGTCTTAGAATTCTGAAGTTCTCAAAGATTTTAGTATTTGAAGACTAAGGTAGGAAGGTGTGACATTCAATTTCATTTTTAGGTGATGATGGAAACTATTAATAAATTACCCAGTCCTGAGGAGATGCTTAGTTTTAGTTTTTAATATTTCTAACAGAGAAAAGGGAGAGGAGGAAGAAACTTTGTTATTTATTTAGTTGTTTGTTTTGGTTTTGACTCCAGCCCCAGTTCTCAAACCTGAGTCCTTGGTCCAGATACCAGTGTCTCCACCACTTGAACCACAGGCCAAGGGGTGCACCCATGTTTGGTTTTATTTTAATTTGCACACCACCACAATTCTGTTTACTAAATTCAGGTTCCAGCTGAAGCTCACATGTTGTCAGATAGCTTTCAGAGGTTGCCAAGATCCCTTCAATGTCTGAGGTCTACATTCTCTTGATGAACTTTTAGACCCTCTATCCTCCTACTCTTCACTGACTTCAATCCTTTTCTATGATTTTTCTCTCACTAAGATTATAAAGAGTATTATTTAATTGAGTTTAGACCTATCATGGAGTGAATCTATAGGATGTTTTAGTTTACTTTTCCCATCCCCTCTGGGTTGTTCTAGATTATATCTGTTTCCTGCAGGTTACTTTCAACGGTATTTTGATCATTGACTATATATCATTTTATTATTAAAAGATATGTTTGAAATGTGTCTATCATTAATGCAGCTCTAATTTTTTATGATGAAAAAAATCTATTTTGTTTAACATCCTCTTTATTTCCAAGCCTAACCAGATGAAATTCTTTGTGATCCACTGTTTACAGAGAGGAAATGAGATTTTTATGTTAAATCTGTAGCCCATCCATACTAGGGCAGGAGAGAGTTAAAAGAATTCAGTGTGAAATGCTTTTTCAGTTGAGTAGCAAAAATCTGAATGCCAGCAGCATGATATGGCAGACTATTTGTTAGATGGGTCTGTGAACAGGGGGAAGGCTTTGAGAAGATGAACAGGATGAAATCATATGGGAAGACTTCTATTCTGTAGAAGAAGCATCTGTATTACATGCTCTTTTTTCTTGTGAAAAACCATGGAGTCAAAAATCAATTGCCCCTCCCAGTGCGCTCACAGAAGAAACTAGAATGTCAGGAATATCTTGAGATGAGGATAGACCGATAACATCTCTGAGTCCCAAGAGCCACAGCATATCGATAAAATGGCTATAAAGGTCACAGTATCTTTAGTGACATCTTGTGTAAGTCAGTGTGAACCCTCTTCAAAGATTCCCAGACTGGAGGTACAAGCCCACGGAGATGGATGAACCAGTGAGCTTTTTGACTAGCGGTTTTGTAGTCAAGAACATAGTTCCCTGGAAAAATAGGAAGCTTAAAACCTATTTCTGTGGCAAAATGACCATGAAGAATGCCAAGATTTCATATGTAGAAAGCAATTGATTGACAAAAAAGGATACTCAAGTTAAAGTAGAATGAAAGAAACACCATCTAAGCTGAGATCAATATATTTTTAAAAATACTAGCTGACGAGCTTTCAGTGATGCTGATCACAGGGAGAAAAGATGGGCTGCACAAGAAAACAGCAAAAGAGATCACGGCAACGGGCACAGGTTTGGAGTTGACACTGTTTATCTTCAACAGAGTAGGGAAAACCAGGGCAAGTCAGACAGCAGCAAACTCATTTTGGAGACAATTCTTGCAGCAAGGGAGGAATTCAGAAAGGTTGAAGGCAAAACAGAGGTCTATGGGCTGCAGGGCATTGCTCATTCCTCAGGGAGAAATTAAGCAAGAAAACCCTATAGGTTGGTGAAGATCATGGTGATAAGTCTACCTAATGGAGAGGTAGTGGCTAGAAGCCTGTGGTCTGCAGGGAGCTCCTGATCCATATTTAAAATTAGACTCATGGATACCATTTTAAAACCTAAAGATTTCATGGAGGTCAAGATTTCTTATTCTTGAAAAATGGGAAGTGTAGCAAATTTGTACACAAAGTCTTCATAGCGATGAGAATGTGGATTTGAGTAGCAGCTACCTTCTAGACAGAAAATGCCTTCACCAATTTACTACACGCCCACCCCAGGCTCACTTCACTCCCTCAGTCTGGAGCTCCCTCGCCTCCAGACATTAGGGTTGGTGATGGGGACCCCGGCTTAACAAAAGCTGCATGTCATTAGTCTAGAGTGATTCATGTGTGTGTGTATGTGCATATTCGTTATATACATCTCATAAGTATTTAGCAGTTGTCTGTTGTGCACCGAACTATGTAACAATGGGAGTTCCAAAGACAGCAGCCCTAGGCTTCACCTTTAAGGAATTTCTATTATGTCAAAGCCTCCACATGGCAAGAAGGCTAACAACCGAGTCCTCAAAGGTAGAGAAATAGCACTTTATTACAAGCATCGGTGCTGGTTCAGAGATACCATTACCCAAAGCTGAGCATCACGGGTCTAGGGGAGTTTCTTTTATACCTTGGGATTGGGGGTTATCTCCTTGGCTATGTGCTCTTCAGCGGTCAGGTGTGCACAATTTCTGTTACCACTGCAGGGGAATGATTAGCGCAGTCATGGTTACAGCTGCAGGGGTGTAGCTACAATTACGATGGAAAATTCCTGGCAGACTAATTTTGCACTGGAATCAGGATAAGGTTTTCTACCATATTTCAACTCTAATAGGAACTATATACCACAGATACATACCTCACTTATGTGTAAGTTCTAATGTGACCTAAGCTAAGTCATTTAAGATAAAAGGTCTCAGAACTCAGAGCAGGACAAGACCACTTCAATCTGAGGGAATGTCAAGGAAATCTTCATTAAAGAGGAGATTTTTTTATTTCTAAAGTAGTGACTTTATTTTTCTACACCTCAGGGATTAAAGAACTTCATACAGGTGGTGGTTAATACAAAAACACCTGACCCTCAGTAAATTCAATTGATATAATTATAATTCCTAGCAAGATCTTTTGCATTAAGTCAGAATTCCAGCTGCAAAATGACTTCATTGACCTGACTTTGGCATATACGTCATCACACATGAAAGAAGTGTATGTAGAGTTGCTGAGTGGCTTTTACTCTGCTGCAACCTTTTAATGAATGGCTTTTTAAATTTTTGTTTATGGCTGTTTACAAAGTGGTGTGATATTCTACTCAGAGTAGTGGGATTGCTTCCTTTCTTGATCCAGTGTTAGGCCATGTTCTCTAACAGTGATGGTGGTAGTCAATGAAATGGTAAACTTTTATTTTGCCGATGACAACGAGGGGAAAAAACTATGAGACCACAGTGGATTTGAGGCCAGGCTGCACTCACGTTCTTCAGTCCCATTTAGGTTCCTTTCTTAAATCAATATTTTCTTATTTTCTATTGTGCTGCTGTTTCTTTTTTTTTTTTTCTTAATCAGGTGTTGTCTTGAGGAATACGCATGGGAGAAGTACTATCTATAAAGTGAACTCATTGACAATTCTACATCTTGCCATTATATTTTAAAATCATTTCATAGTGATGCGGTGGGGCTTGGGGGGGACTCTGGGGTCCAGCAGCAAACGATTCAAGAAAGGATTCTTGAGTGTTAGAGGGCAGTTTCATAAGTTTATTAGAGAAAATGGAGAAGAAAGAAAGCAAAGCAGGGGACTGTCTCCTGGGCAGCAAGAACTGCAGTGCTGGCTGGAGCCTGGTTGCATTTATACTCTTGGGAAGGGGCTTCTGGTTGGACCCCATTTCTAGGGCACTTTAGCAACAAGCAGAGTGGTCCTTCTTATCTCAGTAGAGCTGCTTGTCTTCCCTGCTGAGCTGAAGGAGTGGCCAGGCAACCAGAGAAGGATGAGCCTCTGGGTGGGGTCATTTACTGAATGCACCCCGTGTCATGCCCTTGTGGGCATTTCACCCAAGTTCTCCCTTAATCCCTATCCATTAGCATTCTTATTGCGGACCCTAAAAACTGGTTGCTAAACCAAGCTAAATGACTGGAGTCTGGGGGCAGGGAACAGCATTTATCTCATTGCTAGCAGGCATTAACAGAAAATCATTGAATTGCAGAGGACTCCAAAGTCCTTTCTCTCCTATTAACCTTCTTTCTGGACCTGGGCTGCCCTGCTCCTTGCCAGCAGCAGAATTTAGTTGTGTTGTTTATTAAGAACTGCCTCCGAGCCAGGCATGAAGATCTTGGCCAACAAAATGAGTTCCCTGTCTCCCCAGCACTGACTGTGCTGCCCCTCTCCCCTCCAACACAGTAGGTTCTCCACTCACTTCTGTTGTAGGGGCTAATGAAGTACAGCGGGTCCTATACAACACCATTTTGATCCAAGTCCTTATAACGGTGATGAGAAAAAGACTCGATTCAGGTGAGGGCCGTGGTCTGCATGTGTGTTCTCCCATGTCCGAGTGGGCTGTCTCTGGGGACTGTAGTTTTCTCCTACATCAAAGATGCGTGCGGGACATGGATTGGATGCTGCCTTGTCCCTGTCTGGTGTCTGTATGTCCGTGTGGGCTCCCTGATCTGCCTGAACAAGCTCTGGTCACCCCCAATATGAAACTGGAATAAGGGAGTTGGAAAATGACTGAATACACAAATACAAATGATTGATGTAAGAAGTTTCTGAGCCTTTATTTAGAAGTTTGGTGATGTTTTTGTGACCAGAGTTATGCTGAAGGAACTTAACTCTTGTTTCTATCAATTAGTCTATGATCAAATTTGTTTTGTTATATATTATTTTGCTTCAAGTCCAAGTTTCCAAGAACCTATCAATTATGTTAATGTAGGCCTTACTGTAATACTTCTTTAGTAGATGCCTCTCCCACTCACACAATGCAGGGTTATTTGCAATGATACTCGTTCTCCCTCTTGTTAAGGCAGCTTAAAGATCCCTTTCTTTAAGAAATGTTTATACATTTTCTGACCCTAAAAGTAATATAGCTCATTGTGGTGTTATGGCAGAGCCTCCAGAAGGTGAGAAGACTGATAGTTAGCACTCAGGTAGAGAAGAGGCACTTTATTGTACCGGTGCTGGCCCAGGGGTATTGTTACCTAAAGCTGAACAATGGGTGGGGGTATGTGTCTAGGGGAGCTCCTTTTATACTGTGAGGTAAAGATTCATCTTCTTGGCTATGTGTGGTTTCTACTGGCAACTCTTACCACTTATGTACAGCTGCAGAGTAGGGAGGCGATGCTTGTTTGTCTTTAGTCAAGGATAACAGGACGTAGCTGCAGTCTCCACAGAACATAACGTAGCTACAGCCTCCTTAGTACAATAACATTCCCGGCAGACTGACTTTTGTACTGGGGTCAGGGAAAAGGTCTTCTATCACAGTAGAATTATTAAACATTATGGATAAATAAAAAAATATAAAAGAATAAAAAAAGTTTTCTTTAGAAAAATAGAGTGTAGCTGGGACCCTGTTGTTTGCTATGCTTCTATATTGTTTAATCTTAACTGTCATGTCCTACTTCTAGAGTCACAACATATTTTTATAAGTAATGCAGCATTAACCTTTTGTTTCCAGATATAAGCAATTAGATTGTTATTTTATTCTAGAAAACCTTAGCTGACCCCAATGCAAAAGTTAGTCTTCCAGAAATTTTCCACGGTATGACGGAGACTGTAGCTATGTCCTGTTATCTCACAATGGAGGCTGTAGCTACATCCTGTTCTGTGGAAACTGCAGTTATGTCCTGTTATCGTGACTAAGGACAAACAAACATAGTCTCCCTACTCTGCAGCTGTACATAACTGATAAGAGTTACCAGTAGAAACCGCACGTAGCCAAGGAGGTGAATCATAACCTAAGAGTATAAGGAGCAACCCTAGACCCCTGTTGCTCAGCTTTGGGTAACAACACCCCTGTGCCAACACCAGTGCCTACAACACAGTGCTGTTTTCTCTACCTTTTGAGTGCCTTTTGAGTGCCTGGTTGTCAGCCTTCTTGCCATCGGGAGGCTTTGCCATAACAAGTTTTTATCTTGTAAAAAGTTTGTGATCAAACTATATAAAGAGTATTTTTCAAAGGATTAGCACTTAATATATTTTGAATGCTTTCACATGCCATTAACTATTTCTTTAAGGCCTTTCAAACTAATTTTGTGTTTCATAATTTAGTTGTTCTCAAGTATAAACTTTGAGATTATTTCCAGATTTTCTCAATAATAAAAAGTGCTTCCATCAATATCCTTGGAGAGATTTCTTTGTTTTGCATCACTAATTCACTAGGTCAGATTCCTAGAGTGGAGTTACTGGGTCAAAGAATTTGAAAACTTTTTGATAGGCATGGCTGCTGACTTTCAAGTTTGGGCACATTAAGCCTGGTGACCTCAGATTTTGTGTCATAATAGTGTAGGAGAGGACCCCTCCTTGACTTGTTTAACATCACTGACTGGGACTGCAAATTAAACTGCAAAGACATAATACAGAAGAAAAGCATACAATTTTTATTAAAACTGTGATAGCTATGTGGGAAACTTGACAAGAGAATGAAGACCCAAAGAAGGTTCAGAGCAGAAAGCAACCATTTGTGAGGAATTTTTAAGACAAAAGAGGTCATTGAGTTGTATTCAATGGTGAAGAAGTAACTAGGTAGTTAAGGGTAAGTTCAACATGGTTTGTCTGTACAGATTTCTCGGCTCCCAGTTCCTTGTCTCTGGATGATTAGAATGTTTTCATTTTCCTGGTATAGGTAGGGTAACTTTCACATGGGGGATTTATTTCCTGATTTCATAACAAAAGAATGTCAAAGGATTCTTGCCCAAAAGTTTCTTAAGTGTCTTTAGTCAAAATAATCATTATGCCAAAGTAGCATCTATTGGAGTGACTCATTCTGCTACCCCTCAGTAGATACATTTGATGGCATGCTTGCTCACTGGCCACCATTATATGTGTCCCATAAAGTGGGTGTGTTTAGGACTAAGAATTGTAATATGATCTGACCTCAGGTTGTGAGGTCATTCTGGAGGTAGAGGAGAGGAAATGTTCACAATAAGAACCCTGAGGTGGGCATTCCCTGGTTGAACAACGGTTAGGTCTGCTATCTCTAGCTGAGCACAGTTCAAATACATGCCAAGGACCCAGGTTCCTATCCCAGGGCTGGGGTTTGAAGGTGAACAACCAAGATGAAAAACTAAATAAAAATATATTAAAAATAAATAAAAGTGTTTCTTCTTCCTCTCTCTTCCTTCCTGCCTAACTCTGCTCACCTTCATTTCTGCTGGCATCTTTTCTTTAAAAAAAAATGTTAAAAATTAAAGAATAAAATTATGGTCCTGATGCTGAAGTTTCTGGGTCGCTTGGTGGGAGGTACAAAGGCAGAAAGTCTCACTTTGGCTTTCCCATGAATAGCAGGATCCCCTTTTCTCATCCCCCAACTATCTTGGACTATAATGATTTTTAAAAAGTTCCTAAGCATTTCCATGTTTCACTACCTGTGTTTCAAAATCATCATCAGCATGGAGAATTCCATTTAAAAAACAACTTTGCTCTTTGGTGAGACTATTATTTACTATTTCAATGCTTCTTGGATTGTACATGAGGTTGAAGTTTTGTTCATGTTTATTGATCCTCCGTAGCTCTGAGAGTTGAGTATTTAGAGCCTCTGTATTTTTTTCTACTGGATATTTCTCTGATGATAAGAACTAATTATATATCTTAAATACTGATCCTCTCTATTTTAAACATTGCAAATATGTCTTAGTTAATTACATGTTTCATGAAATCTAAACATTTAAATGTTTATGTTGAGATTCTATTATAATTTTTCTTTGTGCTTTCAACTTTTCTGCTTAAAATGCCTACTACTCTGCTGGGTAATCTATTTTTCTCTGGGTCTTGCTATTTTGCTTTAACCATTTACTCTTGATTCCACTTAGATTTCATTTTGATGTGGGTGTGAGATGAGTAAATAGCTAGACACCTCCTGCCCCAATAATCCATCTTTTTGCTCCCACCTCTCTACCCTTCCATTGCCCATGGGGTTGAAGAGCATGTGGAGATAATTCATTGAAATGGAGAAGTAATCAAAGAAGACTATCACTCCTGAAGCTCACCATTCTAGACGAGTGTAGCTTTACTTTTGTCATTCAGAGTCACTTAATATACATTGCACTTTCTAGAAGGAAAGCTTTTCAGACTGCGCAGAGTTCTTATTAATTCTAGACCGTAAATAGTGGTACTTGGCTCCTTTATGTTGCTGAATATATTTTTTCTTGACCTAGGATGTGACTTTTTTCTTGTATTTTAATTCCTATACCTAGAATACTCTATTTCAAAAGAGGTGGATAAAATTGACTTCCAGTTTCTCCTATGCTCTGGAATAGAAGTAAAGCTTTCATGATAAATTGCACAGAAAAAAAGGCAGCAGGAGTTGCCTGTATCAAAATGAGAGTGGCTTTTGGCTCTTTTTCACTGACTTTGTTCCACATTTCTCTTTGAAGTCTCAGACAAAAGTGATAATGAGACTTTAATCTCTAAACTTGTACCATCAGCTGTTTATTTTCCTCAGACTACTTGAATTCCTACAGGGCCTCAATTTCAGCCACTAGAAACAGCACTTTCATGGTTACTCTTCCCTGGGGTGAAGAAATTCAGAGGATAGAAGTCTAAGGTTTGCAATATTGTCTAACTGTGATCCACTGAACTCTCACCATTTTGAAGAGACAGAGTACCAGGAATGAGTAATGGGCAGTGAAATGAAGGTTAGTTTAAGGTACTCTTCAATTTACTGGAACTCAGATACTTTGATGGTACAGTATTCACGATTATCTGGATGTTAATGTTCTGATCTTTCCATTTCTCAGGATTTTGCTCTCCTTCACTGTAGAGGTCTGACACATGCATTGTGGTATATATTATTAGACTTTAGCCAAGCTGATGTCATTGTCTGTTGCCCAAGTGTGTAGAATCCATAGACCTAAGGATTCCTTTATTGGAATCCTTCTTTCAGTAGGTAGAGTAGTGTGGCCAGTGAAGAGCTGAGGTGCAATAATAGTGCTTTTCTAACTTCAAATTATTTATTGGTAATTTTGTTTTATTTTATTTTTTTAATTTTATTTTTTATTGTTTTTGAAGGGATGTTGCATTTTGGCAATGAATTGCTTTGAGATATACATAGTGGCACATTTACATTTACAAATAGCATAGTAGATTTACTATTTCCCCTCGCTCTCCCTTTTTCCTCCCTTCGTTTACAGTTAATTCCCTTCATCCCATTTCCCCTATCGCTCCTCTGTCACTTTGGTACCCTCTAATTTACCTTTTTGTCTTTCATCTCTAAGACTCCATTGTTGTTTGGAATAGTGTTTTCCCTCTCTCTCTCTCTCTCCCTCTCTCTCTCTCTCTCCCTCTCTCTCTCTCTCTCTCTCTCTCTCTCTCTCTCTCTCTCTCTCTCTCTCTCTCTCTCTGTCTCTCTCTCTGTCTCTCTCCCCCTCCCCGTTTTTAGTGTTGTTTAATTTATGACATTTGTTTTCTCTTTACCCATCATATGAGTGCTATCATGTGATGTCTGTCCTTCTCCTGGCTTATCTTGATAAGCATAATTCTCTCCAAATCCATCCATGTTGTTGCAAATGGCAGGGTTGCTTCCTTTTGATAATTGCATAATATTCCATAGTGTATATGTACCTCATCTTCTTTATTTACTCATCTGTTGTTGGGCAGTTAGGTAGTTTCCAGCTCTTAGCTACTGTGAATTGTACTGCAATGAACATGGGGGTGCATATATCTCTTTGGATAAGTGTTTTTGTGTCATTGGGGCAAATGCCCAGTAGAGGAATAACTGGATCATATAGAATTTCCATTCTCAATTCTTTGAGGACTCTCCATACTGCTTTCCAGAATGGTTGCAGCACTTTACATTCCCACCAACAGTGAATTAGAGTTCCATTTTCTCCACATCCTCTCCAGCACTTATTATTTTTTTATTTTTATTTTTTTGGATAACACCATCAGAAGGTGTTATCTCATCATTGTTTTGATGTGCATTTCCCACATGACAAGAGATGGAGAGCATCTTTTCATAAACCTGTTGGTTACAAACATACAAACATAATATTTGTATGTTTTCCTTTGAGAGGTATCTATTAAGGTCGTCAACCCATTTTTTGACTGGATTGCTTGTATTTCTGCTGTCTGATTTTTTTAGTTCTTTCTATACATTAGATACAACCCCTTATCTGAGGTGTGAGAGGCAAATATCTTTTCCCATTCAGTTGTATGTCTTTCTGTTTTCATGCTAGTTACCTTTGCTGAGTAGAAACTTTTTAGTTTTATGCAATCCCACCTGTTTATTTTGGATTTTATTTGCCTTGCAATGGGAGTTGAGTTGCTAAAGATATCTATTAGGTCTATATTTAATGATGTTTTGCCTCCATTCTCTTCTATGTGTTTGATGGTTTCTGGTCTTATGTCTAGGTCTTTAATCCACTTTGAGTTAATTTTTGTGTATGGTGTTAGGTAATGGCCTTTTTCATGTGACTGACCAGTTCTCCCAGCACCATTTATTAAAGAGACTGTCCTTGCCGTATTCTAAGTTTTTGGCTCATTTGTCAAAAATTAGGTATCCATATATATGTGGATTTATTTCTGGACTTTAAATTCTGTTCCATTAATCTGTCTTCCTGTTATACCAGTACCATGCTGCTTTAATTATTATTGCTTTGTAAGTAGAGTTTGAAGTCAGGGAGCATGACTCCTACACTGTTGATTTTATTCTTGAGGATTGTTTTTGCTATCCTGGGTTGTTTGTTGTTCTAGATAAATTTCATTATTTTGTGTTCTATGTCTATGAAGAATGTCTTTGGAATTTTGATGGGTATAGCATTGAATTTATCTATTGCCTTGGGCAGTATGGCCATTTTGATTATGTTGATTCTTCCAATCCATGAGCATGGAATATCTTTCCATTTCTTTGTGTCATCTATTTCTTTTAGCAATGTACTATAGTTCTCATAGTGTAGGTCTTTCACCTATTTGGTTAGGTTTATTCCAAAGTATTTCATTTTTTGTGTGTACTATTGTGAATAGTATTGTTTTCTTCAGTTCTCTTTCTGCATTTTCATTGTTGGCATACAGAAGTGCAACTGATTTTTTTAATATTAATTTTGTAGTTTGCCATTTTACTATATTTGTTTATTATTTCTAGCAGCCTTTTTCTTCTTTGGGGTTCTCTATGTATATTATCATGTCATCTGTGAAAAGTGTTCGTTTCACTTCTTCTTTTCCTATTTGGGTGCCATTTTTATCTTTTTCTTGTCTAATTGCATTGACCAGGATCTCTAGCACTATAATAGTAATGGTGAGGGTGGACATCCTTGTCTTTTCCCTGATCTTAGGGAAAAGTTTTCAGTTTTTCTCCATTGAGTTGGCTGTGTACTTGTCATATATTTGATATGTTGAAGAATGTTGCTTTTTATCTATTTTTGGAGAGTTTTTAAAATAAAAGGGTGTTGAATTTTGTCAAATGCTTTTTCTGCATCTATTGAGATGATCATGTGTTTTTTTTCCCTTCTTTATTGTATAGTGTATCACGTTTATTGATTTGCATAGGTTGAACCATCCCTGCATCCCTGGAATAAATCCCACTTGATCATGGTGTATGATTCTTTTTCTATGTTATTGAATTCAATTTGCTAGTATTTCATTGAGAACTTTTGCGCCAGTGTTCATTAAGGATATCAGTCTATAGTTTTCTTTTTTGGTGTAGTCTTTACCTGGTTTTGGAATCAGCACAATATTGGCATCATGGATAGTGTCTGGAAGTTTTCCCCCTTCTATTTTTTGGAACAGTTTAAGGAGGATTGGAACTTATTCTTCTTTGAATGCTTTGTAGAATTTGCTGGTGAAACTTCCAGGACTTTGTCTTTGGGAACGTTTTTGATCACTTTCAGTTTCCTTGCTTGTGATTGATCTGTTCATGGTTTCTAGTTCTTCTCTGCTTAGTTTTGGGGTATTTTATCTTTCCAGAAGTGTGTCCATTTCTTTTAGGTTATTCTGTTTGTTGCCATATAGTTGTACATAGTATTCTTTTATAGTCCTCTGAATTTCCATTGTATCTGTTATGATTATTCTTTTTTCATTTTTGACTTTCTCCTCTTTTTTTGTGAGTCTTCTGTATCTTTGAAGTTAGTATCTGATGAACTGTCATTTTGTTGTGATTCCATTTTCTGAGGTTTCAGGGTGTGTTGTGGTTTTCCCCCCCCACTTGATTTGGGATCTTGTTGGTCTGATAATTTGTTTGTTTTAATTTCTACCAGTGGGCACTCTTTTTGTTTTATTTTGTATTTTTGACCCTTACAGTCTTCCTTAGTGTGTCTTGCTGTGTCAGGGAGTGACAATGACTGCTGGCTGGGTGTGGTCGCGGGCTTAGGGTGTAGTGGTCATCTGTGAGCATGCAGTTTTGCTGCCTGATGGTGGAGGGGAGGTAGCTTGTTTTGTTTGTAGAACTCTGCTGGTTGGGGCTATGTGACTTGAGTCTGCTCTCTGCCCTTATGTCCCTTACCAAACCATCAGGGTCAAGTCCTTTCCATGGGCTGTTCTTCCAGGGTCTTAGACATTGGATCCCAATTCTCAGGGGGCCCAAATCCCCAGGTGTGTAGTGGAGGGTGCACACCTATATGCTCCTGTTCTTTCTGACTCCAATTTTTTCTTTCTGGGCTTTTTCTAGGCAGGGATTGCTGGCAGCATTTACCATGGCCGCTCCTCTGGGTAGTTTGACTCAGGCTTGTGGCTCCCTGCTCTGTCTGAATTGGTGCTGCTAGCGGTTAGGGAGACTGCCTGTGCTCTTTCAGCAGGAGAAGGGTGAGGCAACGAGGGGATCACTGCTGCTGCTAACCCCTGGCACGCGAAGACAAAGGCCACATACTTTTACAACTGGCCTCCTATTTCCATGGTTCCCTTTGTTAGCCGAGAGTTGCCGGCAGTGTTGCTCAGTGTGAGTCAGGCTTGTGGCTCCCTACTCTGAGTTTGCATCACTAGAGGTCAGCCGGGCTGCCCCTGCAGTCTGCACCTGGAGAAGAGGGACTCAGCAGTGGGATCCTGCTATCTCAAACCCTGGTGGGTGCTGGAGCTCACTGTGACTCTTTTGCACTCCTTGGAATGTCCATGCAGCCCACATGGCTCCAGCTGGGCTCTGGTAGGAGAAGGCAGGTCGTGTCCACACCGGGAAGCTCTCCTTTCTGGGTGCTCCCCTTTGCTGCTGCAGTCTCTGTTAAATCCCTGTACCCTCGCCCACCTGTAGAGCTGGCTGTTAGTCTTCTGTTCTCCAAGCTGTTCTGGCTGATGCTGAAGCAGGAAAATCTCTTTATCTGTGTTGGCTCCGAAAAACTCGTTATTTTCCCCCCCATATGGCATCTCAGTGCCTGCTCCCCATAGATGCCATCTTTGAATCTCCTAACTTTTTAAAAAGCAAAAAAGCCATATTTTCCTAAAAGTGTTGTGAAAATAATGCTTGGAAAATAAACATATGGGTTTATCTCTGGGTTGTCTATTCTGTTCATTGATCTATGTTTCTATGCTAATATACTGTTTGGATTACTATAGCTTTGTAATATAGTTTGAATTTAGGGATTGTGATGTCTCCAACTTTATTCTTCTTTCTAATTTCATGGGTTATTTGCGATCCTTAATGGTTCCATACAGACTTTAGGATGATTTTTTTTTTTGTATTTTTGTGAAAAATAGGATTAGGATTTTGACAATGATTTCATTGAATCACTAGATTGCTTTGAGTAGTATGGGCATTTTAGCAATATCCATTCTTCCAATCCATAATTGAATATTATCTTTATGTTTATATATTCTTCAGTTACTTTCCTCAATGGATTACAGTTTTTAAATTTCCCCTCAGTACACAGATCTTTCACCTTCTTGGTTAAATTTATTACAAGGCTTTTTTATATAATAGTAAATAAAATTCTATCAATTTATTTTCTGTTAGTTTATTATTAGGGTATAGAAATATAACAGATTTTTATCTATTAATTTTTCATCCTGAAAATTTACTGAATTTATTATCTCTAGAAGGTTTTTTTCTTGTGGAGTCTTTAGGGTTTTCTATTATATAATATCATGTCATGGGCAAATAATGATTTTAAGGTATTGTCCTATTTTGACGAACAGGAAGATCAATCTTTTCACGTGTAATAAATTGTATTAGCCCTGATAGGCAAGATTATTCTTCAGTAACTGATTAACCCCTACAACTCAGCGACTTAATGAAACAAGGATGATTTAGGCTCACATAGCTGACTGTGGGTTCAGTTCCCCTGATAGTAACTCAGGAATCCATTCCTTTCCTGTCTTGTGGCTGTTGTGAGATGATCTCACAATCATTGCAGCAAGGGAAGAGAGAGCGCTATCACCACACAGAAGCTTTTCAGGGCTTCAGCCCAGAAGTATAACAAAACACTTTGGTCTTGGTCCCTTAACCACAACTAGTCATGTGGCACCACCTAACTTCAGGAAGACTAGGACAGGTAGCTTATGCCTGTGGAAGATGAAGAGAATAAGGACTAAGTGAACTCTAGTCTACCACATGAGAGCTCTCCTGTATTAATGTACTGTTGTTAACTTGAATCATTATCTCAATGAATATTCATTTACCATTGCTTCTCCCTTGTATGCAATGCCATGGTGAAGATCCATGCATGTGCATTCTGTACTCAGATCCTCAATTTAAATTTTTAGAGGAGGAATCACTGAGTTAGTGATAGATACATTTTAAAATAATAATATTTAATAACAGGTGCTAGATATGGCTCTCCCATCTCTCCTCCCTCCCTGCAAGTTTCTCCTGCAACACAGAGGCTTAAAGCCCAGAAAGTATATTTTTCAGATTCTCTTGACCTTGGGTTTTATTTGGAATTCACCTATAAGAAGTGCCCATACAAAAGGGAGAAGGAGAATATGTTCTTTTCTTTAAGTTCCTATAATGTGAAGATGGAGTTTAGTCAAAGTATTTCATGGGAAGGTGATCTGGTTATCACTAAATCCACAATAAAGGGAGTAACTTATTTCTTCAATGCTTGAAGAATATCCCTAGTGATTGGGCACAAGTGTTTTTGCCTTCAGGGTTAATGATGTCACTTCATCTTCCATGAACATATTTCCATCATCATGGCGCCATCTTGTTCGTGGGAAACAAAGGCAGCTGCAACATGAACGACAGTAACAATTAACATGCACTGGCCACCTGCCATATACCAGAGATGCTGTATTCATGACTTCTAATTCTTACAATCACTTACAGTGCACTTTCTGCATCTTATAAAGGAAAAAAGAGACCTGAAGAGATGGGGTAACTTTTTTCAAGGTCACAGCAACAAAGTAACATTGTTAACATTTTAATCCCATTCTGACTCTAAGTCTGGACTCTATCCATTGTGCTATAGTTTTGGTCCTTTAGACACACTCAGTACCATTTACTGAAGATGGTGGCACCCTGAAGATATTCACACAACAGTCCCTGACCACCACAACTACATATTCTTTAGCAAAAGTTTTCAGAGTAGATAGCAAGACATAGATCATTCATGTTTCATCATTATTTCCTAAAATTCTTCTAATTATAACTGGGAGTTGGGCTGCAAAGAAGTAAAGCATACACCAATTTTTAGATTAAAATTTTCCTGTTCTTCACCCAATTATATAAAAAAAGATGAGTCTTGCGGAGTATGTATAGGTTTCAGAGAAATATATTTTGGTCTAAAATATATCATAGTTTAATAAAACTCATGCAGATAGATATTTTGAATTTTACTGGTGGTCAAATTGTGTCTCTTCAAATCAGATATGGGATTTAAGTCATTTATAATTAAATCTTCAAGTCTGTTACCAGATATTGGCAAACTTTGATGAGGCAGTACAAAACAAAATAAAACCAAAATAAAATCCATGTTTTCCTGATGTAAGAACTTTTTCATAAATGGGAAGAAGAGCCTGATTAGACAGAGTTGAGAGAGCTGTGATGGTCAGCACTGGGGAGGTGGTGGTGTACCAAGGTACATGCTGTTGATTTGACAATAGCTGCATATTCTGCAAGAGAAATTGAGGCCTGACCATGTTTTCAGAGATCATGGTCATCATTTTGGTTACCAAACCAACCAAACTTGATGATCAATGCACAGATTGTATGAATATCACACACGGAAGAGCAAATGGAAACATCTTTCATTCTCCCATCATCTCTTCTTTGTCCTCAGAACCCAGCATGGTCTTCTTTCTTTATTTGCATTGAGTGGTATAAATTGTTTGTCATTTCATGGAAACATATGATTGAGTTGCAGAGAATCAAAATAATTATTACATATTACTTATGACACTTGATGGAGGCTATGCTACTTTCACATAAAAATATAATAAATCTTACACTATTTTCTCTTTTGGCTACATTTTATCCTGGAGCTGTAAAGCACAGGGATAGTAGAAATGAGACCAGATCTATGTTCTATGTGATATTTGATGCCTTGCTTTCCTTCTACAGCTTAGATAATATTGAATTTGAACTCTGTGTGTGTGTGTGTGTGTGTGTGTGTGTGTGTGTGTGTGTGTGTATTACTATTGTTGTCTTCTGCCATTGGGGAAAACTAATGAAGGAATATCAACACAATGATATAAAAATTATTTGTTTATCCAAATCCGGAAGTGGACTGTTAGATTATTCTAGCTAGAATTTTCTATTAACTCTTTAAAATAATTGGAAGTCATTTTGTTCTCCTGAATGTATGCCCTTAGAGAATCAGAACATTCAACTGTGTGCAAAAGCAAGAGAAAGACACAGAGCAGACTCATCCAGTGAAACTTTCTATGATAGGAATGTGAGCTCTCTGTGCTGCTCCACTACAGTAGTCACACACAACATATACCTAGTATGTATCTGAAATGTGTCTAGTGTGACTGAAGAATGGAATTTTTACTTCAGTATAATTTCCTCAAATTAAATTTAAATTGCTACCTTTGTTGCTTCTAACTACTGTGAGCAGAGATTTAGATTGTTGTCATTCTCATGAACATGGATGCCCCAAGATCAATCATTCTAAAGTTCATGCCCAAATGAAGTGAAATGATCAGATCTAATTATTTTTCAAATGATGATACATCATTATGGAGGCAGTATGATGAAAATTAAAAGTCTTGTTCTCTGCATGATTCCTGAATAGATCTGTTATTCTAGGCTAGCCTTCATTTTTATCTTGATTGGAATGAGCAATGGAATAGAGATGCATACATAAATCTCCACGTGAGTGAGTTTTCTCAGATTTTATGGCAATGTGATATTGGAAACACTCAGACTAAGGTGTTTTTTAATCAATATGCTACACACTTATCCAATTATAGAATCCTTTTACATAATGATTTCATCCTGTGACTTACCAACAAAAGTTTTCCACAGAAAATAAGTATGTAACAACCTTCTCAAGGCTACAATTTTTCAAATGAATGAAATCTGTTGCTATTATTTGGAATCAAATGGAAATTCTATATATTAGTCACTAGGGTTTCCCCAGGTATTTCTGGTTCGCTCACTTAGCACTCCAGTGGTACTTGGAGCATGACTAAGTAGTGCCTCTAAGCCCTGTTGTGGTTTGATGGGGCTATGCAATCATTCTAGCCAATGATTTATGAGAAGATTTCCATGCTTCTGGTCAAGTATGCACTTATGGTTGCAAATCTCTGCAGAGCTCCTTTGTTCCTCTGATACAGCAAATGGCAACACTGAAGATGGTGCTTAACTCCATTGGCTTGGGACGGTGAAGGGACGGTGAATGCCTTAAGAAAAGCAGAAACTTCCTGGCAACTTGCAATGGAAATGTAACATGGAAAACAGTAAATCTGATGTTTCAAGTCAGCAGACAGACAGACACCAAAGTGGAAAGCTAAAGTAAGGGCTGTGAGTGGAAGGTAGGAGTTGGTCCAGATAGAAACAGGACTCAAAGAGGAATGAACTCTCTTGAGTTGAATTCAACAGATCGCATGTGTGTCAACAACATGCAAGACCCTGGAGGAGGAGGTCAAGAAAGCGTGGAAATTTTTATGAATCAGGTAGTTTGTAGAGTTTCTTATGAAACACTTTCTTAACAACGATCAGTGCAACTTTTACTTGTATGGATTGTGGAAAAGGTAATGCGTGTCAGTGATTGTGTTCAGTGGCTTCGGAATATTTTCCCCCATGTTAAAAGGCCATGTAGAGAATCCCGTGAGTCATAAGCAAGATCGGTTGAAGACATGACACTGGAACAGCAGAGCTGTATTTGTACTGTGATGTGCATTTCTCGATTTTGATGAGGACCCTGAGCAACAGAAAAATCAAAAAGCTAGAGGTAGTATGGTGGCAAAGATAGATAGATAGATAGATAGATATAGAGATATTTACTTTTGTATAATTACTCCCTTTCATCCTAAAGTATAGGTTGAAAATTTATATAAAAATCCTCACATTGGGAAATAAAATAGACTCTGAAGCATGTGGTGATAATATAAGGCTCTTTTTATACTAAACCCTAGGTTCTTTTAAAATGCCCTTTAAAGGAATCACATTAATTATTCTTTTCAATAAGAAAACTAAAAATGGTTTTGTACTAGATTCAGTCCTTCAGGTCAATATACCTTTTGTGATTAACGACGGTGAATAACACTGATGAATGATTGATGTTTTTTACTCTGACACTGTTGTTATCAGTGTCCATTATAATAGCAACAGCAATACCAACGATAGTGATAGTGATGAGTTCTCTTTTAGTGGTCTGTTTTCCTGGCACTGTAGCAAATGTCATATGGATACAAATTATTTTATTTAGTGCTAACAACACACAGATTTGCATTTTGAGTCTCTGAAACTTTCAGGAATTTGGTGCAGGCCCAATAGCTGGAAAACAGTAGAGCTCCTATATGAAGCTGGGTATGCAAATCCAAAGCTTGTGTTCTTAATATTATTCATTGTACCACTTTTTAGGGCTGAAAAGTTTGGAATATCAACTTTAATAAAACCTTGACTTTGATTATATTTATTAGCTTGTAACAGTTGCACTGAGATACAACTCCCGTACCATACAATTCACCCATATAAGGAATACAGTTCAATGATTTTTTTTTTTTTTTTGACATAATTGGTTTACTCTCCAATTACATAAGGTCATAAGAGTCAGGTGAGCACAGAAGTTGGCTTTGGGCATAGCAGAAACACATTTCCTATCTCATTCTATGATTTTTCTGGAGATAAGGGCTTTTTAAAATACTGTAAAATTGACCTATTATTTTTCACATTGCTATATGCTCTTCAGGATATTAAATTTACCCCTTACTCTGTGTGGATTTCACACCACACCCACTGCCAGCATCTCAGCACCCTTTACCTTCGCCTTGTTCCTTCTTTCCTTCTCTTATCCCCCCTTCCCTCTCCCCAGCCACAGTCCTGCATCCTGTGAATTCTGTTGAGATTTGTCTGTTTGTTTTGTTTCTTTATGTTTCACATGAATGAAAGCCTCTTGCACATCTCTTCTTCTTTCTGACTTACTTAAATTAGTATGATCACCTCAAGTTCCATGCCGGTTGTTGAAAAAGGCATGACTTTGTGTTTTCATAACATTGGTATGAAACTCCATTGAGTATGTCAACCACAGCGTCTTTATCCTTGATTTTATTTAGTTAAACCATTGACATAAAGGTGTCACAAATTCAAAATAATTGAGAAAGTAGTCTTATATTTCTATACCTTAATGTCAGATGACTTTTCTGATAGCCATTATCATAAAAATGTGTAGCCCTTATAGGTGAATGTCAAAATGAAAATTGTGAACATAGGTCATGCAATAATTATTCTTTCATGAGTAGGGACGTCAAGGCCACAGTTTATCATGTGTTCACACCTACAGCCTTCAAAGAGGCAGGCCAGGGATAAGCTTACCTGGGAATTTCTACTTTTTCATATGCTTTACTCAATTCATGTATATGGATTAGCAGATAGGGCACCACATTTGTGAACTGACGCTCAACAATGATGAAATCTGGGCAAGTTTCTCTACTTTCCTGGATCTTTCATTTTAGTCATTTATAAAGTATTGTGGTAGAATGAGAAGAAGCTAAGCTCACTCTAGTGCTAACATTCTTAGGTCTCTTCCTGGTATCCTGACATCACAAAACTTCTGTTTAACTTCTGCCACCATCCATGGAGAATTTTCTTCTGCTTTTGGAGCATTAGATGAGCAACTATCCTTACTCTCTAGGAAACCCACCCTTAAGCAACTTGTCCCATTTTAGATAAATTATACAAGTTTAACCACTAGTTCATTAGGCAAATTTGGGTACTTAGAGACAAACATTATTTTGCTTCTTGGCTTGTGTAAGTTTCAAAATCCCAGAAAATAATGTAGGAATTGTGAGGTTCTGGGGTCCCTAATTGTCTGGTGTTGTCTAATTCAACATTGATTCCTTTTCTCTGTCACCAATAGAGTCTAAAAGCAACTTTACAAGATTGTGAGGGAGGAAATTCAAAAAAATTAATCTTATTAGCATATATTACAAACAGGATGACGGTGAATCATGACAGCAATTTGGCACTTTTCTGTGATTGAAGGGGCTGCTCACCCTCAGCGGTGAATGGCAGTCCAAGACATACAGGCTAGGTTTGCGATATTTCACAAACACAATTCGCTGCCAGAAACTAAGCCTGTCGAAATTGCAGTGACTCCTTTCTCTTTCTCAGCCTTCTAAAGTTCCCTGGGTTTATAATCAACAGGAATTGAAAAGCCAGATATAGTGTGCTATTGTTCAAAAATCCTAACACATTTTCTTTTTTTCTTGCACTTGGCAATTTTCACATCATTTTTGCATCTGTTTTCTCATGGGATGACAGAGGTTATGGTGTCCAGCTGTTTGGCCAAACATCAATCTAGATGTTGCCCTGAGGTATTTTTTTTTAAGACGCCACTAGTATTCAAATGGCACTGAGGTGAATTATGCTCATAATATGGGTAGACCTCATCCAATCAGTTGAAGGCCTTAAGAACAAAGACCGAGTTTCCTGCAGAAGAAGGAATTTTACCTTCAGACTCAAGACTGCTGCATTAATCCTTGTCATACTTTCCAGACTGTTAGCCTGCCCTACAGATTCTGGACTTGCCATACCCTATAATTTGTGGACCAATTCATTTGACTCTCTCTCTCTCTCTCCCTCTCTGTCTCTGTGTGTGTCTCTCTCTCTCTGTACACACACACATAAACACATATATCTACATCTATTTATCTAACACCTACCTACTTACCTACCTATTTATCCATCCCCTATTGATTATATTTATTTTTTTCTAAAGAAGTTCATTTTAAACCACTTTATTAGAAAAGTAGGTAAGAGCAGGGGTTCTAGTAATTGCTTTGCAACTAGCTTGGCAACTTAGTAATTACTTTTGCCACTATTTTTCAAATTTCTCTTATTTTCATTTCAACAGCCATAAAATAGGATATTAAAATATTTTCAAGTTTACTACATGGAAACAGCCTGAATGGCCAACAATAGATTATTGGATAAAGAAGCTGTGTTGTAGATACATGACAGAATTCTAAACAGCTACAAAAAGAAAAAAAAAAAAAAAGAAAAAGAAAAAGAAAAAGAAGAATAAAAGAAAGAAAGAAAGAAAAGAAAGAAAAATAAATTATGCCCTTGGCAACAATCTGGATGGAACTGGATGGAAATGGAGGGGATCATGTTAAGTGAAGTAAGTCAGAAAGAAAAAGAGAAATACAGAATGGTTTCACTCATATGTGGAAGATAGTAAAATGAAACAAACACACAGTTAAACCCCAGCAAACTCCACAGGACACAATACGATGGTTGTTCAGTAGAGGTTCAAAGGGGTCGGGAAGGAGAGAGGGATCAGGTGGTGTAAAGGTCCCTGGAATTCTGGTGGTGGGTGTGGTGTGTAACACCCAGACTGAGAAAGGAGTTCAGCATGATAAAATGAGTATGGTTTTGTAAACAAACAAAAATCATAAAATGATTATATTATTTAAAAAAAATTTACTGTTTGCCATACTCTCTGGTAAGTGCCTTACTCACCTTCACAGCAGCCCGATTAAGCAGGACAGTGACATGGCCACCTCTGCATCTTCTTAAGTCACTGTCCCTGGTACAGCATGGAGGAGGGGGCCCCTGGTGCGCATGTGCGAAGTGGGGGGGCAGTGGGTGTCTCCCTGCCTGTCAGACAGCACCCTATCCCGCCCAGCTGGAATCTGGATCCCAGGTCCAAACACTCGCATTGTTGAAATGACTGCCCTGTGCAGTCTGACTGTGACCAAGGCATACATGACAAATGAAAATTAATAAAAATTTAAAACTAAATTAAAAAATAAAGGCCAATGAACTTCTTTACTTTCCTCTAAAAACTTGTTTAGAGAGCAAAGTTCCTTGAAAGTAGCCATGGATGGCCTCCCATCACATCTGGTATTGAAGAGCACCAATGGAATTTCTAAGACGAAAATTATTTGTTGACTGCACATTGAGAAATCCAAAATGACAACAACAATTTTTTTTTTTATCATTTCTCTGAATGTAAACAACTATTTTAGATGACTGAACACATGTCCTATTATAATTTCAGGCAGTTAAAAATGGTTGCACCAATCTCCTCCTCTCCTATATCCATGAAGATGAACTTCCTTTCTGGTCAATATTCTAAGACCCTCGGGGATCTCCAGAGACGGCGATACTCGTAAGTGAAAGGCATTTGTCTTCATATAGATGCTGTGATGCTTGGTTTGATCTTTTAAATCAATTATTCAGTATTCCTCACATCAGTGCTTAATAAACAGTGCTTTATGATATCCTGGAGGCATTATTTAGTTTCTACTCCTCAGTAAGAACTTCCTAGATGGTCCTTCAAATCCTCAGTACTTAAGACACTACATCTCAATTAATATCTATTTTTCAAATAAGCTCTGTGTTTTAGAGATTGGGTTAAATGCACACAAGCTCAGTTCATACACACGGTTACCCCATGTGAAAGTTACTCACGTTGGAGTGCACTTAAACTTTATGCGTACGGATGCTGCTCCACACACCCCAGCGGGAGAGCCTGCGAGGTCTGGGAGTGTGATCCCCTCTTGCAGCCCTTAGCCACAGCCTGGTGGGCATGGAGTAGCAAAGCCCAGCTCCCTTGCCTCAGGTTGGGATGATTCTGAAAGTAACTCCCACTCCACAGCTCCCTTTTGGAAGCAGATGAGAGGTCTCCTCTGCAGGTCATACCTTTGCTTGCCTTCCTCTCTGTCCCTGCCCTGTTTCTTTGATCCCTTGTATCTCTTTCATGAGAACATATCCTTAGTAACCTCTTGCACATGAATCCTCTCTCAGCATCAGAGTCTGACGCTGATCAATAACCTGTAACAGACTAACCAGTTTAGTGTCAGTATTCTGACCCAAGATTGTCAATATCAAAGCGGAAGCTCTTCCTCACTATTCATTTTGAGATTCATCCTAAAAAATGCCAGTTACTCTTTATAACAGTCGGATTACAAGTAACTGTAGTAAGATATACAGTATCCGATTCATTCATTTGCCAAACATTTATTATTTACTTAACATGTGCCCGGTCTGGTTTATGTTCTAAGGATACAATGTCGAACCAGGTAACCAAGACCCTGTTCTCTGCACTTACCTTCTAATAGTAGAATAGAGGGATTAAAAAAAAAGGAACAAGATAATTGTCAACAGTGATGATAAATACAAGGCTAGTCAAGAAGAAAAGGAACTCATTTTGAGAGGGTGGTCGGAAAAGGGCACTGAGGCAGGTGGTGGTGTTCTCTGTGAAACCTGAGTGAATGAAAAGAAGGAGCTGATTATGTGGAAAGCTGGCAACAGCCAAGGAATAAGCAAATCCAAACTCTTAGAGAAGAGCAAGTTGGGAGAGACACAAAAAGGCCAGACAGGCTGGAATAAAATGAGTGAAGGAAGG
Organism: Solenodon paradoxus; assembly: GCA_004363575.1. Classification (NCBI taxonomy): domain Eukaryota; kingdom Metazoa; phylum Chordata; class Mammalia; order Eulipotyphla; family Solenodontidae; genus Solenodon; species Solenodon paradoxus. The sequence continues at coordinate 54,010 of RJWH01003621.1, forward strand.
AAAAGAAGATGAGAACAAAGAAAAGGTGGGAGGCTTGTTCACCAGAGTATGGAGTTTGGGTCTTGTTCTCTGGGTCACAACTGGAGGGTTATGTTTTAGAAAGATTACTGCAATTGCACTGCTGAGAAGTGGAGAGGGAGGATGGGTGTGGGAAGGGACTACTTAGCGTGTGATCGGTGTAGTTCATAAGGGAGATGACAGAATGGACTGAGCTGGTCATTGTGGACATGGAGAGATATAAAGAGATTTGAATTTTGAGGTAGAGTTTCCACGACATGGAAATGGCTGGGATGTGTTGAATGATGGAAGAGAGCTCTTGGGATACTCATGCATTTAGAAGTTAAGCAACTGAGCACATGTGTGGCCATTTACTGATGGGGAAGGGAAACCTACTGCAGTATATACAGATGTAAATTTACTATCATGCACACCTCCAACCGAGTTCATGTTAGAATGCATATTCCTTCCCAAAATCCATTTAAAAAAAAGATGGGGTAGGTTGGGGGAAAAGAGGCATTGAGGATGGGAGAAATATATTCATCTAAGTATAAAAATATACCTTTAGTTTTATTAAATTAGAAATGTGCTTAGGTTCCCATGACCTTTCACGAAGAAGTTTGTGACTGATGGCAGATACCGCCTTCAGTGCTGAATGTACTGCCTCTCCAGTGAATAAGGTCCTTTCAAGTTTAGTTTTATTCCACCATCAAGGGTGTTCTCTATGGGAAAATTTTCCCATTGCTTGTCTATTCACAATTATACAAGGTCCCTGTTCTTTGACTTGGAAATAAATGGTTACACCCACTGAAGTCAGAAACAGGAATTTGGCTTTCTTGCCATGAATTGTGCAGTTCTACAAAGCCTGAAGATAAGACTTGGAAAAAGAGAATCAGGATTGCACAAAAAGTGCCTGACTGTGACTGTAGCAAGTGGGAGCCTGGGCAAACAGCTCTTGAGCATGATTCTCATTAAACACTGGAGAATGGCTTTGCTAATGAGAACAAAAGAAAAAGAAAAAAAAAAAAAAAATCCCCTCACTGCCCTCCCCAAAGGTCAGTGTTCTTGTTTCAGTCATTTGGGTTCTAAGAAAACAAAATCTTTTCCTTTAAAGGAAAAGAGGTTATAGCAATTAGCAGAATCTTAAGGAAAACACTCAACCTGTGACTGGTTTTAATGTCAGCCCATGACAAGCTTCACCTGGTAGGACCTCTTCGCCACGCCTCTCGGTGTATGCTCGGTCCTAGGTTAGCAGCAGATAACCCCATATGTCCTCCGTTGTATTTAGCACTTGGATGACCTTAAACCAATCATTGGAAGGGTCAAAGAAAAATTGGCTTGTTAAAATGGATAAGGTTTATGAACATTTTTGTTTTTCATCTCTTCAGAGGAAACTGTTGTATTTCCAAGAAGTGCTAGCTGATTATTTTGCCAAGGAGTGAACGTTGGTTCGTCTTGTGGTGTCAGCCCCACGCCAGCAGATGGCAGTCACACCACATCGCGCTTGGGTAGGAGGCTCTGCCTCTGTGCCCAGGGGAGTTGGTCCTACCACAGAGAAGTTCTTGGCTCGGGCACTCTCTGGCGCATCAGGAGGGGTAACTTGTATGGGGACTAATTCCAGGGAATCCGTTACATAAATCTATTAATTTGGCCTTCAATCTGAAGGCACATTTAGTTGGAAAAGGAAACAAAAGTGAATTTTAAAACCCACGGAAAAACAAAAACCAGTAAAACCTCCTTAAATAAATCTGTCAGAATGAGCTATGAGGTGAACATCCCAAGGACTTGGGCTTAGTTTCCCGGATACATAGATCAATATCATCATAGCTGAGGTCCGAGCATGAAAAAATACCAGCTGAATAAGACTGGGAACAACTGTGTAAGTACTTTATTTTCAAGAGGATTAACTGAGCTCTGAGCGACTGGGCAGGGAAGAGGCAAAATAAAAGAAATTCAGAGGGGAATCTAGAATCTAGGAGAATCTTGCTCTCTTCCACAGAGATGAGATTTCCACAGGAATTCTTTATATGAAAAAATAAGGATTTTTTTTTTTTTTTCAGTGAGAGAGAGAGATTGTATTGCTACCATTCCAGCTTCTATTTCATCATGCTTTCCTGAATTTCTGTCAACACAATACAGGTGGTTTTGGTCACTCTTTTTCTCCCCACTGGTTAAGCAATTTCTTTGCTTTTTGTAGAAGGTGTGCTGGCTTTGGGACAGGTACAGAGTTTACAAGGCATTAAGAGGACATTCCTATTTCTCCATCTGCAGTGTGGTTTCCGTGTCTGAGCAAAGGTACATTTTACCTCTGCTGATGCTTGATTTGCTTCATATTTTTTAGCATGTCTTACCAGGAGTGATGGGGAAACAGAGCTCTGTTTATGGAAAATAACCACAATTCATTGTTTGGAAGAAGTCTTGAATCTTGTGGAAATGAACTACCTAGGTCAGGAATTTCTGCAAAGGTTTGTTCTTCCAGGAAACTTGGGAGAAGTTGTTGAAACCTGGGTTGTGGCTTCTGATGCATCTTGCAAAGGTGACCCTGGAATGTGCACAGAACTAGCCACAGAACTCTGATGAAAAATGTCATCAGTTCAGCAGGAAGGCATCTGGAACGGCATCCACAGTCTGGTTCTATGGTCCTTTCTGTGTTGAGTATTTGCTTGTTTTCCACTGCAGCACATCCACAGTTAGGTGAGGATCCATCACATTTGAGCAGGAGTTACCTCTACAATCTACCTGGTACTGCTGAGCAGGGGACACCTTACTTGTGGAGAATTAAGAAAAAACAAAAGCATAATGAAACTGACTGAAAGTAGTTTTGTTTGAAATGATCACCCAGCCCAGCAATTCTTAAACACTGGAAAAATCTTTTCCAAGTTTAATTTCCAAATATTGCAGCTGAATTTCAATAGCATATGTGTATATATATATATGTATATGTGTGTGTATATATATATATGTGTGTGTGTGTGTATATATATATATATATATATATGCTTCAACTTAGCACATTTAAATCACCTCTTTAAGAAAAAATTAGATTCTATATGGAACCCTCAGCTATGCAGTTGGCCCCCATCACATGCGGACTTGCTGCCAAGTTCATTTCTAGGGGAAGTTCCTCATGTTTCAGAATTTTTCCAGTATAGTGTATATTTCCAGCTCCTGTGGTTCTATATATTCCTGCATGTAAACAGTACATTTAAAGTAAACGAAGATAACTGTATGTGATTTTTCTTTCTGACTTATGTTTTTTTTCTGTTGTGAAGAAATCAGACATAAAATTATTTTCTAATGGCCATAATCCATTTAATGATGGACTGAAACCAGCAAGCTTCCAACTTGTTCGCTAAAGACAAATGCTCAGAAATAGTGGAAAGGGTTATTAACTATGGAAAATGTAAGGAATGGGACATTTACCTAGAAAAAGAAATCACAGAAGAAATATCCTGAAAAACAACAAAAGTTGCTACTCTTACAATTGCTGGAGAAATAACAAGGCGATATTAAATATCCTGGTTCGTTTCACCAAGATCTGGGCACTGGTACTAGAGTGGAAGAAAAAGACTTAAGACATGTTTTGCTAGTTGTTATAGAAATTTAAAATGAATTTCTAGCAAAGTATTTTAGCAGACATTTTTTGACTGAAAACTTTTGGAAATAACTATAATTGATAACAAAGAAAAAAGGATGTGGGTAATATGCAATTTCAGGAAATTATTATAAAATGGGATTTTTATGAATCATTGCTAGGCTTATATTAATTCTTATATTTAAGAATTTTCTTAGCTGTTTTAATATGTGTTGCTTCATGTGAAAGAAACTTTTTGTCTTTAAAATTAATTTTATTTGTTTATTTTTTCTTAAATTGATTTTCAATTGATTTTATTGAAGGAATATTTCATTTTAACATGAACTTGGCTTGAGGTTTACATGATAGCAAATTTATATTTGTATATAGCACAGTAGGTTTACCACTATTTCCTTTTTCTCCTTTACTTCACAGTTAATCCTCTTTATCCCATTTTTTCCACCCCACCCCTCTCTCTCCTGCACACTCTGATTGGCATTTTTCCCCCACTAAAAGTCTATTATTGTTTGGACTAGTTCTTGCTCTCTCTCTTTTTTTTTGAAATTTATTATTGTTTAATTTAGATTATTCGTTGGTTTTCTATTTCTATTCAGCTCATACGAATACTATCATATGATGTCTGTCTCTCTCCTTCTGGTTTGTCTCACTCAGCATAATTCTCTCCAGGTTCATTGATGGTGCCAAAATGGCAGGAGCTTTCCCTTTTGATGACTGTATAGTATTCCATTGTGTCGATGGGCACTTAGGTTGTTTCCAGCTCTTGGCTATTGTAAATAATGCTACAATGAACATAAGGGTGCATACATCTTTGGAATATGTGTTGTTGTGTTTTTATGGTAAATACCCAGTAAAGGAATAACTGAATAACATGGAATTTTCATTGTCAATTCTTTGAGGAATCTCCATACTGCTTTCTAGAGTGGTTGTACCATTTTACATTCCCACCAATAGTGAATAAAAGTGCCCTTTTCTCCATATCCTCTTCAGCACATGTTGTTTCCCTTTTATTGGATGATAGCCATTCTCACAGGTGGCATAATATCTCATTGTTGTTTTGACTTGCATTGTCCTAATGATAAGAGAAGAAGAATATCTTTTCATATACCTGCTGGCCCTTGGAGAAATGTCTGTTAAGGTCAATTGGATTAAGGATTAAGGTTGGATTAAGGTCTGTTAAGGTTAATTGGATTGTTGTTGTTTTTTGTTGGGCAATTTTATGAGTCCTTTGTATATTTTGGATCTTAACCCCTTGTTGGAGCTATGACAGGCAAATAAATATTTTCTCCCATTCAGTTTGATGCTTTTTGTTTTGATGTACATTTCTTTTGATATGTAAAATTAATTTTAAAAGTGTTCTTCTATCAAATACCATCATTGAACATTTAACAAATACCATCATTTAGCAAAAAGAAGTTCATATTATCTATCAAACAAAAATATGTGAAGAAAAATTAATTTGGACAAACTCATTGACAAAATTTGTAGAACATTAAGCCTCAAAAAACAAATTAGTATAGTTTTCTACAATAGATCAACATGTAGGTATGTTTCCCCCTTTACAAATACAGCAGTGCAATTAAAATGATGAAGCTATTATCTCTTTTCTTAGTCTGGCATAATTATTCTATTTTATTAAAATTTTGAGGTTATAAAGCATTCTATAAAAATAAATATTCATTCTATTTATTTCTATTTTGTTATCTCTGTTTTCCATTTCATGTCATAGTACTACCTAAAAATCAGGTGTTACTCAATTTTCTTAAATCAAGAGGGAATTTGAAATGAACCTCTGAATGTCAAACATTCTACATAGAACAAGCTTTCATCATATTCACAGTAGGCTGTGCTATAGTAACAAAGAAATTCTAGGCTCTCAAGGGCATGATCTAAAGAAAATGTATGACTTTCTAGCACTGAGTTAAATGTAGACGTTCCTGATTAGCTTGGTGGTTGTCTGCAAGGGGAGACTCAGGACACTGCCATCTTGAACCACTACTCCTATGGCTTCCAAGTTGCACTGGTATCATTTTGCTAGCAGATGAGGAAGGAGATAAGAGAATTGAGAGAATACTGCAGATTAGGCAAGATATTTTCTGGAAAGACCTAGAAATGACACATATCAATCTGCATTCAGTTAGCCAGCCTGAGCCAACCCAACTGCAAAGCAGGCTGGGAGATAGTCTTCCTCTGTGACAAGGAAGTAAGAGCAGAAGTGGTGAACATCTAATCAACTCTATCACTCCATCTGTCTTCAAGCTGCTATTCCTGTATTTTACTACCATTGCAATAATTTACCTCTGCATAACCTGTGTCTCTGTAATCTCTTTCTTTCAGTCATACAACAAAGTATCACTACATAGGCAAAGGTTTTTAAACCAAGCTCATGAATTGCTTTACTTTCAAACAAAATCTTCTATGTGAACCAATATAATAAAAATAGGTAAATACATAGCTGTTCTGTTTGGAGTAGGAGTGATAAGTTGAGAATATTATTTAATAGATCTTTTCATTAACTCACATACTTTTTCTCTCCCTAGTAATTCCTGAGAATCTAAGCCACATTTATGCAATTCCTGTGCTCTGATTAATGGAATTTGGAAAGCATTGCTGCAGGCAAGATGGGTGGGGAATGCTGTTTAATGCAGTTTGAACCATTTTAAGGTTCAAACTGTGTATTAAAGGTGGCCACACCCTATCCTACACTTTTTATCTATGTCTTATTAACTTTACTTAATCTTCCTTAGAAGTTTCCTGCTCATTTCAACCTCAGTATCCATGTACACAGGCCTTAAGCATTTCTAAAAAATGATTAATGTTTAACTTGTTTATGTTCATTCAGCACTGAATGCCAGTCATGAGTAAAGGATGATAAGAAACATTACCTCGTGGTAAAGAAATTGTCATAATTTAAAAGTAAGTGAAAAAAAAATCTAAATCTAAAGTTGAATACACAATGGGAAATGAATAGTATAGAAAGAAACTCTCTCTTTATCTAAAGATATATGTTGAGTCGCTTGCATATTTATCTAACTGCTTGGGTAGAGTCAAGACCCACCAAGAGGAATCAAGACAAAAGGGTGTCTACTTTTCCAGGAACCCAAGCCAATCCACAGAAACCACATACCAGAGAAGGAGCTTTCTCTGTCAGCTCTGGGATTTCCTCCTTGTAAGAACGTGGGACTTGCAGACATGACAAATGGATGTTAGAATGTTAGAATGTGCTGACTAATAAAGGCAGAGCTCTACATTCTGAATGCAGTCTGGAAGTCTTTCATATTTATACCCAAAATTAAACCTCTGTGACCTTACACATTTGTGAGTCTCTCAATATCTCTCTTAAACGTCCAGCTACTACTACTGGGCAGAACCAGTCAAAGCATGCTCTGTTCCACCCAGTTTACTACTCACTTCCTTTGCTTGGGCCTTTTTTTCTCTCATGATATCATTGACACAGGTCAGATTTATAGCATTGCTGCCTGTGGTGTAGATATAGTTTCAATTGTTTAGAGATCTTTGCCTCATTTAGCCTGGACCCAAAACATTTCTATCCTATTGCATTCTTAGGATTGTAGGAATATAAATATAGCAACCCCCCAAAATTTACATGTATCAACTATTTCTAACTTGGCCTTTTTTTTTTTTTTACTTGAAATGATTTTTTGCTTAAGAAATGTAAAATTGCTAGTGGGATTGTCACTTATATTTCTGATCACTTTATACAAGATACCAACCATCTACTCAGTTGTCAGAACGCGGTATGGGCAGACTGTCTTTATGTAAAAATAAATGTTATCACATGATTTTTCTACCTAAGGTCAAAATGTTTTTTCCTTTATCCTATTAATGTGGTAAATACCATTGATTTTCAAAATGTTTTTTAAACTTAACCTCTGTTCTTAGATAAACTTTTGTTGTGCTGTATAAACTTTACAGGTCACATGTCTTTTGTTCCAGTTTCATATGTGAAATGATCAGATTTATTTATTTTTACTCTAATACGCTGATTTCTTTTCAAGTGTATGTCAGTTACATGAAATGAATTGGGAAGTGTTTGCTTATTTTCCTGTTTTTTGTAAGATTTTTGTGTAAGACTGGTTTAATTTCTTGCTCAAATGTTTCATGTGATTCTCAATCATTCCATCTAGAAATGGAGTGTTTCTGGTAGGGTGTGGAATGGGTTTTAATTATGGCTTCAATTTCTTTAACAAATGTAAGTTATTCTGATCTCTGTCAGATAAACACTAGTTGGGATGTATAATATTCAAAAGAGTATTTGTCATTTATCTGAAATTCAGATTTAATGGCACTGTATTTTTCTGGTCACCTTATGAAATTCTCATTACATTTTGAATGACTGAACATGTAATTATTGTTCCCTTTGATTTCTATTTGTGTCTTTTCTCCTTTCTTGATTAGTCTCATTAGAGGTCTATCAAGAATTAGTCTTTTCAAAAACTAAAATTTGGGTCATTTATTTTCTTTCCTGTATGTTTACTTTCTCACTAATTTCTGTCTCCATTCATTTTTGGTGGGTAGTGTTTAGTTTGTACTTCTAACTTCTTGAGATGGCTAATTTGATCTTGATTTTCATTTTTTCCCCTTCTTATCACAGAAATAGCAATTTCCCTCTGTGTGTGATTTTAACCAGTGTACATAGTCATTCTCAGGGACTAGGATATTTTATTTTTGTAGGTGACAAAGAACCATTAGTTTTATGTACAGGAGTGACAACTTTGCATTTGTTCTTTTGATGTGTACCATTTGCTGGGTTACGAACAAGGTAATTTAGGGGGACAGAAGACTAACAGTGGAAAATATGTGCCTGAGAATATTGAGGGGCAACATTCAGGCAAGTGACAGTTGAAGGACAGAGGGTCATCAGAGAGAAGGAACAATCATAGAAGAAAAGTTCTCTTGTTCAAACTGGGTCACATACTGAGGTCACAGAGATGAGAGACTAGGTAGCAGAAATGTGTTCACATTTCGTATTTCACGGACATGTTTCTGCTTAAGATTTTACTACATTTTTCATATATATATAATTTCTAAAACAAAGAGTACCTTAACAGCTATTTTATTTTAATATTTTGGGGTGTCTTTTATCTATGTACTAATATAAGTCCATCTGTGTAGGTTCACCATTCAACAGATGTAAGACAATATACCACACCCACCACAAAATTGCCAAAGTCCTCCACCACTGTCCATTGGACCCCCACACCCATTTACTTCCCTCTTACAACCTGGTAACCTCAGTTCCATTGTCAGTGTCCAAAGGTTGGTTTTTGTTTTGTCTGTTCCTTTGCTTAGTTGCTTTATATTCCACATAGGAGTGAGATCATCTGGTATTTGTCTTTCTTCTTCTGATTGTTTCACTTAGCATAATGCAGCAAGTATTTTATACAGCATACCAGTAGTTTGGCTTCCAAGCCTTAGTTAAACTCAGTGAGAGACCCTCAGACCAAAGAGTCCATGAACTTGGACTCTTCAGCACAAAGCATCACCAATTAAATCTTGCTGAAACCCTTCTGGCCCATTAGGAGAAATCAGGAACTTTAAGCACCTCTACTCCCTGACATTGTTTGTCTTTTCTTTTTTTTTTGCTTCTTTGTCTGATTTAATGAGGTAGGTATTATATAAAATGTTTTTGTAATTTGATGAAAGTTAGCTTATACATAAAAGCCAGTTATCATTTTATTTGTAGATAATAAATGATAACCAGAGACATCTATCTTAAGAGAGTAATTAAATTGAACTAGCAAGGAAGATTCTGTATTGATTTTTTTCTCTGGAAGAGAAAAAGATTGGCTAGGAATTAATCTTTAGTGGTTCGCTCATAAATAAGGTATTTTATCTTGATCTGGGGTAGAGTAAAAATATTTTTCACACAATGTATATAATGACTGGTGTATATACACATATATTTCTGAATGACCATCTTTAGAAATGGGCCAGGTTTGACATATTGAAGGAGCATAACCTTGATATTTTTAAAAAATTAATTGAGATTTATAAATAGTCCATTGTCCAGCCAAGTTCTACTGTTTATAAAGTTCTCTCTATTGTCTCTTTTCAGGAGTATTTGGGAATAATATCACATTTTTTTCTTTTCCTATTGTTTTTCTAGATTCCCCATGCCCAGGGTTGCTCAGCTGACATGTTTGTGGGAAGAGGAAAAAAATATGCTCTTCAAAGGAATCAATTTTTGTGGCCACAAATTTGGATTTTTGGGTAGATGTTGGCTAATTCTTTCTGAAATCTGAAAATTACATTGAAGTTCCCACCATCATGTTAATTCTTATGAAGTTGACATTTTGGAAGAACTTGGTCAAAAAAATTACTTTTAAAACCACATGACACAATCCTATGTACACACATCATATGGCATCTTGTGATTCACGTTTTAATAAAAGGGATAACATCTTTAGATTTGATGCTAAGATGTGGGTTTGGTTGTGGTTACAGGATAAAGAAATAGATACTTTCCTGGTTCATAATCAGTTACAACTAATTATTGTGTTTAATTTCAAATAAATAAACAAACATGTGCTCCATTTGATTCCCCATTTGTGTTCATTGTAAAGCTTCTTGCCAAAGACTTAGAAGAAATCAAATAAGGAGTGGAAGAATTATTGAGCTGTACTGATTTTCCTTCTCATATTTGACTGAGCCATCTCTGCCCATGTTGGCTGGTGATGAAACTTTGGAGATCTGTTCATGAATAAGCTGTACTGATTAGGGAGGAGGGGATGCAACTATCTGTCCATTCATCTAAAGTGTATTGATGTTCAGATGGAAATAGAGATGAATAAGATGAAATAGCTGTCCTTAAAAAAAAAGAAAAACCCAGAGCATAAACAAGTAAATATTTAGGAAATCATGTAATACACACCAATAATAGAGACATGGATGAATGTAGAGGGTTCTATTGGGAATAAAAAGGAAAGAGGCAAACAGCACAGGGCGAAAAAAGAAGATCTGTACCAGGCTAGTGTACATGACAATGAAAATGGAGAGGCAAATTAAACTGCTTTTAGGAGAACTGAAGCATAGAACAGTTTGCTTTTGTGTCCTGATACTCCTACTGTTTACTGGACTAGTTGGGTCATTCATACATCCAAGTTTGAAAAAAATCTCTGAATCTTAGTTTTCTTCTTTGTAAATAAGAATGGGATAATACCTACCTCATATGGTTGTAGTATGGATTAAACTAGAAAATTTATTGAAAGTTCCTAGTATTCAGTGTTGGAAACACAATAATTCAATACATACTAGCTGTTGTATTAGTTAAAATTCTCCAGAGAAGCGGTCAATAGGGTATTCCTATGTATTATAAGGAACTGACTACTCAATTTTAGAAGGCTGAGAATGCCTACATTCTTCTGCCTACTAGCTGGAGACCTTGGAGAGTGGCTGGTGTCGCTTCAGTCTGAGTCTGAAGACCTGAGGACCAGGAGAGCCCATGGAGTCTCCAGCACCAGTGCAGAAGAAACCACATGTCCTCCTTCAGAAACAGCCAGAGAGTGAATTCTCCCTTGATACACCTTTTGTTCTACCAGATCTCAGTAGATTAGAGGCAGCCCAGCCACACTGGAGAGGGCCATCTGTTTTACTCAGTCTACCCATTCAAATGCTAATCACTCCTAACATCACTCAGACAAATCCAGAATAATGACTAACCAAGTATATGGCATCCCATGGCCCAGACAAATTGACACATAAGTTAACCATCGCAGCTCTACCATTCAATCCAGTAATCCCACTTCTAGGCATGTCTCAGAAAACACAAAAACACTAATCAGGAAAAAATATTGCTATATTCATAGTGGCACAATTAATAGCCAAAACATGGAAACATCTTCAATGTCCATCAGCAGATGACTGAATAAAGAAGCTGTGGTATGTGTACTAAATGGAAGTCTATGCATTTGTTTAAAAAAGGACAAAATTGTGCATTTTGCAACAACCTGGTTGGAACTGGAGGGGATCATGTTAAGAGAAATCAGCCAGAAACAAAAAAGAAAAGTACAAGATGGCTTCTCTCATATGGGGAATATAAAGAAATAAAACAAACAGACATATCTCAACAAAATTCACAGGACTCAAGACAGTGGCTCCTAAGAAGGGTGGGATGGGGAAGAAAAGGAAGAAGAGAGCAAGGTGATGGTAAAAGTCACTGGAATTCTGGAGGTAGAGATGGTATGAAATACACACAGACTGAGGTGTGTGAGTTCAATTCCTCTAATACATATAGCAATGTAGATGAAGGAAATAATACTATTTTTAAAAGAGTATACAATTAGAAAAAAATTAACCATCACATCTACTCTAACTACTGTCAATACTATGACTGAGTGAGAATCATGTAATGGATGGGAACATGCATGAGATTTTAGTTCAGATAGCTTTTCATTTGAATCCTATTACTTTGGTCAAAGGGCTTAATATTTTTGAGCCTCCGTTTCGCTGGTAAAATGGGGGTTGTCGTGTGTATTTTGTGGAACTCTTTTCAAGAAAATGAATCAAAGTGTGAAAAAACTATGGCCCCATGTTGAAATTTGGTCAATGATAGCTACCATTCTTGGAGGCTAAAAGAGGTTTAATGTTTACTTTAATGTTTAAATGTCATTCTTCAAATTTAAAGTGAGTGCTAGCTGAGTATGATATGCAGAGAGAGTCAAGGAAGAACTGACTTGTTGAAAGAATAATAGAAGATGAGATTTGCGCTGAATGTGGATGTGTAGTTCTGGTGTCTCTCCTACGTAGTGGACTATAAGGCAGTTAGGTATTAGGAGATAATTCTCCCATGAGATTCAGGTCTGGGTGTTTAGCTTTGTACAATGACGGCATAAAAATTGTACCTGATACTTGGCTTACCCTGGTGGAGCAGTGATTAGGTCAGTTACCTCTGAAGGAGCACAGGCTACATACACTTGGATTTGAGTTCTGGGTTCAAGGGAAAGCAAACAGTGTGAGCAACTAAATAAAAACAAAATAAAATGCTTCTTCCTCCTCTCTCTACCTGTCTATTGATTTTCATTCCAACCTGCACCTTTCCTTTAAAAAAAAATTGTATGTGATTCCATGGATATGGACTGGATTTTCCAGGGAGGGGGAAAAAGATTTAAGTTTGAAATCTTGGCAAACTCCATCCTCTATGGGAAATTATAGAAAAAAGAAATGTCTGCAATGGAGACTAGGTGAAAGCAATATTGTTAAGTGGAAAACAGACAAAAGAATAGTAGCACATGCATAGGGAGGTGGGAAGATGACATGTAGATGAATCGTGGTTAAATGTCAAAGCAGAGAAAACTACACACGGTGCCCCCCTGGATTTGGCCACAGACAGGCACCATGATTTTCACCTTAGTCTCCGGAATAATGTTGGCTGGAGGTGGGTTACAGGAGAGTAAAGAGAATGGAGACAAGCAGGTGAGGATGTGGGTAGACAGTGTGCACAAGGGTCTAAAGGGACTCGCAAGCGCTCACACACAAAGTGTGGCTCAGGCCAACTGGCTATCCTAGGCAGACAGGAAATGTTCTATGCATTGGATAGTGATAAAAAGGGAATCGAACTTAGCCCTTAGAAGAGCTTCTGGCTCATCGCATGCATTCAAAGTTAGCTAATGATGGAATTATCTTGTTTCTAACCTCACAAGAGTCTCTACTGCCTCTTATGTGTCCTTTGAGCCAATGCAGAGAAGAGTTGAACACATAGGTTGACAATGGACAAGAAAAACAAGAGACTGGTTCAATCATTCAATTACATACATCAAGTCAGAGCAATTTGTTTAAGAGTTAATTAGCTTTCACACCATCTTCACTCTTCCTGAGAACTGTATTCATCATTTAAAAAATGTCCACCTCTACAGTCAAAGAAGGATGACAAATGTTAATTTCAATGAGTTTAATTTGTATATAAATGTTAAAATACATCTTGAAAGACAACGCTTTTTTCTTTCAATTCAGGTTCCTCACTTTATTTTTTAAATTAGTTTTACTGAAGGAACTTTGCATTACAATATTATTTTTGGTTTAAGGTCCTTCATTTTATACTATTCACCCTATTAGACACACACCCACATGAACCTATCATAAACTTGTAACTCATATAATAGTTTTATTAGTTTATTAAATCATATTATAGTCTGCTACAGATACAGCCACTCTTTGATGTTGCTAATGAGAGTGTGAATGACTCTAATCAAATTTTTCCAGAAAAATAATGTGTGAGTTCTTTGACATAGATAATACCACTTTGCAAAATGTGTCTGACAGTCACTAAAATGAAAAGCTATAGTCAATGATATTTCCTATATTGCTATTTGTAGTGGCAATAGGTCTGGTAACAACCTATCAAAATCTATTAATAGGAGGAAAACTGACTATAGTATTCACAATATAGAATATATGATAGGGAATGTCTATAGTATATTATTAAGAACAAAAGCAAGCAAGGGATTCATAAGATGATGCTATGCTTGAAAAAAATAGTTTTGTTTACATATGTTTTATACATATGTATTTATATGAACATACATTTTATAAGTATATTTTTTTGGATCATAGTAAAAGAGGTTGAAAGATCCAAAAACCTGTTAATAATAGTTACTTCAGGGTTGATTGAATAGAAATGAAGTAGAGTGAAATTGTGAACTTTTTCCTTATATATCTCAGTCTTCTTAGGCTTGACTATTAGAACACATTTGCCTTACTTTTTATATTAAAAAATAAACTCTATAAATGAAAGAAAATAAAGCTTTCAGTATTATGTTAAGATATTACAAACCCTCTCCTTGGGAACAAGCTTTAATGGACACAATGAGCAATGAAAGGTAATTAGGAAGACTTTGATGAGTAAACGTAACTTTGGAGTTACAGGATTCTATCAGTGGTAGGTCTCTATGACAGGATTTGAGAAATTGGATTGCTACCTGTCTTCAAATGTAGTTACTCCTAGAAGTTCTTCTGGACCTTTTCATTGCTTGTGAACTTGATTATTGTGCTGGGTGAAACATAAAGAAGTTCCCATGCTGGCAGGGATTAGTTTATTCATTTTGATGAACCCTTATCTAATGAAATTATTTATTAATTTCACTAGCCACCCAAAGGAGCAGGACATGACAATTCATGTCCTATTCAGAGAACTGAGTGTTGATGAGATTTTAGTCATAGAAGTATTGGTGGTTCACCCTAGTGGAGTAGCAGTGGGGCATTGTCTGCATGCATCCCAAGGCCCTTGGCTCTGCCAGAGCAGCCAAGATGAACAACAAAATATAACAGAATGCTTTTTTCCTTCTCTCCCTTTCTTCCTGCCTGCCTCTGCTCACCTTCATTCCTGCCTGCACCTTTTCTTTAGGTGGGAGGAAGGAATCTTTTCAAAGATTCTAAACTTACACTACTATCCCCTTCTGTTAGAATTCTATAGTGTGATGGCCCTCTGAAGGTCACAGATACTCAGAGTACAGGAAAGGGACTGGAGAAAACTTGGAAAATAATAGCTACTCAAAGTAGGATTTGCTTTGAGTGAGATCATTCAATTTAGGGAAAGAGACTGTATGGGAAGGAAATGGAGAGGTACTAATGGAGGTAGGAAAAGGGAAGTTGGTGCAGGGTGCTCTTAGGCAGCCAAACCAGTGGGATAGTTTTGGCAGGTAGTAGGCAAGAAGACAAATGCTAAGAACTGAGGGGAGGATGGAGGAGACATGGGTTTATCCAAAACAAATATTTCTAATCTGAAGTTTGCTAACATTGACTTACCTTTCATCAGCCGGGTAAATTTCTATGGATAATCTATAAAGTGAGAAAGGATGACTGAATATCTTCATTTATATAATCCTCTTTCATGATCAAAATGCCTTCAGTGTCCAAAAGGCTTACTGTATCCAATATGTGCATCGTAACTCTCTCTGAGATGTTTCATTCTCTTTGGCCAAAAAGGAGCTTCTTGAATAAAGGAAAATAAATACTGCTCATCATCCTAAAATCATGAAGGGCTCAAGCAGTTTGTGTTGTAACAAGTATAGGAGACCAACAGGAAGACAAGAAAAACCTAGTTTTGATTTGAGATGGCATGAAATAGCTTTGACCTCTTAGATAAGTCATTTAACTCTTTAGGTCTTCATCATAACATTTATGTGAAGAAATCTACAGTTTCTGTGTTCTTGTGTGATACACAATTCTCTTAAGTAAGGAATTCTTTTGAAATTGATGGCCATGACCAGAATTGGCGGCAGCAATGGGAAATGAAGATATAGACGTCAAAGTCATGGAAGATTCACAGCTAAGAGTTAAAGTCTGGAATCTCACTCACTTGAGTTCCAGTTCTGACTTTTCTATGTATTAGCAGGTAAAATGGAAATTTCTCTGTGCCTGTTTCCTCATAAATAAAACTGAGGATAATAAGAGGCATCTAGTTATTAATGTAGTAACTATTGAATGCAATGTGTGTTAAGTGATTAACCATACCTGGATAACCTGAAAATGCTCAGAATCTAGTAGAAAATAAAACATTTCTGTTAATGTGAGAGCCAGGCATTTTTTTGGTCAAGTTATGGTTTTATCCCTCCAGATGGGGAAGAAAGTTTGCGAACATTTTGGCAATAGAAGCACAAGTAAATATGGAAGTGATTTAGCAGCACACAGTAAACATATTGTTTTACAGCAAGCAGGCAGGCAGGCAGGAAGGAAGGAAGGAAGGAAGAAAGGCAAGAACGATCAAGAGTTGGACAAGCAAAAGAAGAATATTATTCAGACAGGAAACTAGCCATTTCAGTGGCTAAAAATATTTGGGATTGGCAGAGAAATTGAGTTAGTTCTTGGGTCAGGAACCCCATGGCTTATAAAACATACCACATTTCCCTTCATGACTGTTCTGTCATGACCCCCTGATCTGCCTTTGTAGCTTCTTTGGGACTGCTGACTGATCTCTGTGAAAGGTTGGTTTTTATTTTAGTTTTTTGAGTCAGAAATGCCCTAGACCATCATCACCACTATCCTATAATGCCTCCATTTCAAACCCTGTGACGTGTCAACCACACCTTTATCGTCCTGTCATGGTTTGTCATCAAGAGGTGATGACACCCTTCCATCTGCAGTATTTAGCTTAATGTGAGAAAAAGGAAGGTAACAGAAAGGGACAACAATGTATTTTTAGACGAACTGTAGAGATGACTATGTAAGCAAATTTTCTGGCCAAATTAGACAAGGGACTAATCTTCTGTGTGCTGAAATAAGCCATAGTACCTGCCTGTGAGAAGGGTACAGTCCAGCAGTGAAACTCAAGAAACAGAATTTGGAAGGAAAGCCTGACATAATGGCAATAAATTTAAATAACTGAGATACTTTTCTATTTATCCAGAAATTCATGAGTTGATGAGAGGGAAAGAGGTGGAGAGCTGGTGATTCTATTCTGTAATGGTTATAGAAACTGTTGGGACTGAGCACAATGGAGAATGTGGATGCACAGGAGAACCCAAGGGAAAGTCATACTGAGTGTCCGTGGGAAGCAAGTGGAAGATGTCAGGATAAGTTATGAAATCTTACTGGAATATCAGGAGAAAGGATTGGGTACCAAGGTGGAGACAACTTTCTCCCATTTAAAGAGCTAATTCTTATTTCCAACTAGTAGGCTAGGTCCTGCAGTTTTCTGATTTTGCCCAATTTTTCTGATAGTGTTTTTGGTTAAAATTAATTATTCTGAAGGCCATGATGAAGGCATGACACAAAAGCATCCCAGTTTTTTTGGGGGGGCTCAAAATAGATCAGAGAAAATGTCTATGGAAAATGGTGGCTTTTGTGGTCACTTTATTCTGGCATCGTTTACTGCCTTGGAGTGGTGGGTCTGACCTTGACCTCATGTGTACTCTCCTTCTACAAAGGGGCTCATAAACACAGAGTGGAGATGTCCTGTGTGAGCCTATCACATGTGGGTACACATGGAGGAGCAGGGAGGAGAGGAAAGCCCTGCTTTTTTGGTAAAAAGCACATTTGATCTTTACTGACCACAGCAGAGGACAAGGCAGGTTTCCTGGAAGAAGCTCAGGGGAGGGAAAAGGAAAATTAGTAGGCTTCATCTGAAAAAGTTGGGGCTAAGCTTGAATTCCTAATTACCAGAGGTCTTTTCCAAGAAGCATGTCTGTCTGTGGTGTACCAGCCTTCAGCTGGGTGGCTCCTGCATCACTTCTCCTAGTCAACCCGCCTGGTGGCACCAGCACCATCAGCTTCCTTCCAGGAATGTAGTGCTCGTCCTCTGGTTTTCTGCTGAGTTGGTCTGGCCCTACTTAAGAGAAAAATAATTGGTATTCTTTACTCTTGTGTTGAACTATAATTTCCTTTTAAGCTACCCTACACATCAGGGCTAGCCCTCTGCAAAATTATGCAGTAGATCTTTTGCTTCTAAGCATTCCTGCCCTTCTACCCAGTGCCCATCACTCACTCTGTACTTCTCTTGACCCACATTTTTGGACCCCCATGTGTTCCTAGTGTTTAGCCAGAAAGCATTCCTTCCTTTTCGTAATTGTCAACTAGCTTTAAAAATGACTAGTCCTTTTTCTCCTTCTACTATGCACAAGATATTTTAGAGCTGTGACTACAACAAAAAACCAAGACAAGGTGCCTATGCTTATGGGGCACATAGTCACGAAACAGAGAAGCAAGAATATCCAGTATCACATGAAGATGCAAAGATAGGAGCCAGCATAAACTTTGGAAGAAATGTCACTATGTCAGAGCCTGCAAGTTCTCTAAAGATATGCAGAGAAAGGCAAATCACTAACCAAGTGTATTGTAAATACAAGGATGAGTATGCACTTATTTTGAAGGCTGTAGGGCACCCAAAAGAATATTATTCAAGAAGATGACAAGATGAGATTTGCAATAAAAAAATGTCTATCATTCACATGGAGTCAGGAAGTCAAACGAGAGATGGGGAGGTCTAGGTTGAAGTGATAACAATTAGTAGAGAGGAAGGGACATTGGGAGGTATTTAGGAGAAGGAATTGACATTTTGGTGTTTACTCATACTGTTGTTTGAGGGAGATGGTGAAGGGAGATGGAGACTTTTTAAGGATTCTGATGAAGACCAAGGCATGATGGTAACTTTGAGAGCTGTGGAATGCACAAACTAGAATTAACCAAAGATTCATTTTGGTGGTGGTTGGTGTAAAATCAGGTTTAACCAAGCTCAATAATGTACTAATCTGTTCATATTACTTTCTTGCCAAATGGCATCATGGAAATTTAATAATGCTGGCAATTTTAGAGACCATGATAAGACAATTGAAAAATGCCCTCTTTTCTGTTGAAGGATGGGGTAGAGCAGGGGATAGAACTAACGAGAATCAACGTGCATGATCTGGGACTCTAGTCATGGGGTTTACATAAGATCCTGACTTCCCTGATCTTTAAATTTATCTCTCAACTTAAAAAAAAAAATCTCTAGTTTCTCTCCCTTCTAGCTTTTAATTTATTCTGTCTTTATCTCTTTCAATATTTCCACACCACACCACCATGTACAAAGTACAATGATATCTCATGAGAACCTCCCAGATGTGTGTGCTTATAATCCAAAGAGAAAGAATGGAACATATCTTTTCCATGAATCCAAGATTCAGAAATTCTCTACTGCTGCCCAGAAGATGTTTTTGAAGAGTGGTGATTACTGAAGCAATTGACTATTCCCCAGTACTTGCCGTTTCCCAAACAAGTCCAATAGTGTTGATGGAAAGATAATTGGGAAATGAAAAGAAAATTAGTGTTAAAAAACTCAGTGTTTCTTGATTCCTTCACTTCTATCAATACAGTTCTTAAATATGTATTCTTTTCTCCCTTATTTCTTGATCTATGAGTATTTAGTGGAAAGTTTTAAGTTCTTCATTTTCCTACTCCCACAATAGTTATATTTTGCTGTGATGTGCTCTCAGGAGTCAAAGAAGGTATAGCAATGGATACAAATAGAAAAAAATTAATAAGCAACATGGAACCAGATGTCTTGGGAGTTTTATAACTAAACATTATAGACAAATACTTGCATAATTCACATGACATCTAGCTACCTAGGGCCCTTCATCATGTGGTGAGAAAGAACATATTCACTTGTTATGCAATGTGGACCTAGGAAGTGGTTTTGGATTGTTTTTGGTAACTTTGAGATGGTTTTGGATAAGATTTTGTTATGAAAGCTAAATACAAGTTATGATTGCATCCTCTAAGAATGTCCCACTTTCATTGGCTGTTCAGTCTCTTAAACCCACACTGAAATCCTGTAGAACAATTGATGTCAGAGGCAATTTACAAAAAAAGGGATAAATATTTCCTACTGAAAAATATGGACATGGCTTTGAGTCTTGACACTGCAGATGAGTATGACAGTTGGTATGTTAATGAACAATGTTCAGATCCAACTGGTAGGGCCACATATCTGTATGACTTTAAGTGGCATAGTAGGACCCCAACCCATGAAAGAGATAAAAGGCAGGGTAGCATAATAGGTTGAGTTTTCAAGTCATTCCAATGAGGTTATAGGTAAGAGATGTCATATTTTCCATCCAAGACTGAAAAACAGTAAATCACTCACTGTTACGTAGAAATGTAAAATTCAGTAACTAATAATAGCTGGAAATAGTGGGAGGAAGAGAAGGCATACTCATCTGAGGGAGAATCTCGTAGAAATATTTTGTTCCTAAATTCTATCAGAATTACCATGATAATAAAATAATAAAACTAATTTTCTTGAGAGCATTGACCATTTATTTTCAACTTAGTATCCACAACATTAAGTTTGTGGTATATAATAGGTACTCAATGCATGTTTGTTGACTAAGTGAATTTTCAATCAAATGGCTGCATGAATACACAGATGTCTGCATATTACATTCATAATAATTGTGTTGTGATACCTAATCTACAACAATCTTAACTTTGTCTACCAATTATCTGTACCAAAAGTTAGCCAAGTTTTTCTCTAAAGGGCCAAGAGAAACACTTTTAAACTTTACAGGCTAAGGTAAAATTCAGAATATTATGTATGTGCTTAAACAACCTGAGGAAAGGATATTTACACAATTATTTATTGATGAAGCCTAATTGTATGAAATAGTGGTGGTGAACTTAACATTATACACAGATCTAGATTATACACAGTATTATACACAGGTAAATTTACAATGATGCACACCTTAAATGTATATAATGCTAGGCTGTGATATTCCTGCAATAAAATAAAATAAAAATATAATAGAAATAACCAAGGACACTTTTGTGGTAGTAGAATAAGATGGAAGTCTTTTAGGGAGATAACGTTTTATTGGGGTTCAAAGTTAATATTCCCTATCATCAAAACTTTGCAAATGTTCACTTGTAAAAGTTGATGTATATGAGATTTTAATTATTTCATCTAAGCTTGAATGTCACATAAATTTTGCCTGCTGTGAAACATTCTTTGCCTTTTGATGGTTTGTTTTATGGATAAAAAAGTGCAAAACACATTCTTAACTCTTGGGCCATTCAAACACAGGTGACAGACTATAAAATTTGATCTATGGCCTATATTTTCTTGACCCTAGATCAATACCTACTGGTTTTGGAAAAGCTGCAATTTTTTTTAATTTATTCATTTATTTATTTTTGAGTCTGTCATGGAAAGTTGAATTTGAAACTTTGCATTGCATCTACTATTTGCAATATTTCACCTACTAGAAAATTCCCTAAATTTGAGAGTTTTGTTTTTTTAAAAAAAAATTCTTTGATGTGGAAATTGGTCTGAGAATGGTCCAAAATAAAACAAAACAAAAACCCTTGGTATCTTCTTGGTTAACCTGATAGTTTCACCCCTAAACTGAGTAAGACTCTTAACAAGACTGGGCTAGAGGACAAGGAATTTATAAGAACTTCCTCTCCCTGGGATAAAAATACAATGACAAGGACAGAACTCTAAGGAACTGCCAAGTCCACTGGATGCCCAAATTTGAAGTTATTTTTTTCACGCTGTCCTTTTGGTTGGAAATGCTTGAAATGCTTCTGTGCATCATTGAGTCTTGCTCCCTGTTGTCACTTCCAGACTGTCTCTCCTCCTTCCTCTTTCAAATTCCCAGATTCTTGGGCATATCAACTTCATTATGCATCCACTTCATTATCCGTGACCCTTCCTCATAGTTCTCATATCTCCACATTCAAATGTCTTCTCCCCTTTCATTGTGTGTTCACTTCCAGGTCAATCACTTCAGTCACCACATAGGATGATGGTGGATGCATAGAATCTGGAATCAATATCTGGTCAAAACCTGACTGCCTCATAAAGTTGATCTGTCTCTGAAACTCTAAAATGGGTGTAATAGTACCAACCTCATCAAGATGTGTGACGATTAAGTGAAATTTAAGAAAAAGTAAGTGCTTAGAAGAATGCCTCTCATAGTGTACACTCAATAGCAATTTTACCACCATTTAAAAATAAACACATAACACAAATGCAGACAATACTAAGCGCTAACACTTATAGAAGGCTTATTAAAGGCTAAGAACTCTTAAAAGCACTTTACACATATGAACTTAGGTTTCACACCAGCTCTCTGAATCTGGTTATGTTATTATCATTCTTTTTAGGTAAAGAAACAAAGGCATATAGATGTGAAGTATATTGTCTAAGATGAGTCAGGAAGTGGAGGGTGCATCTTACACCCTGGCCTTCTAGGTCCTTGAGCTCCTTAGTCTCAACTTTTCCTCCAGCCTAATTCAGCTAATCATCATTATCATCAATGTTTATATCACTTCCAAAATTTTAATTGTAAGCTAATTCTCCAACTATCTTCTGGTCACCACTAAAGATTTTAGTTTACTTGCTTTATTACTCCCACAATAATCACTCTCTGACCTCAGTCACAATTTCATACCATTGGCTTTTTTTTCTGGTCTTACTCAGGCTAACATTTTCATGATCTAATAATAGAGCACTTCCTTTGCTCCATTCTCTCTTCATTATCCTATGTATCTGTCAAAACCCAACCAAAGCAAATTATCCACTAACTCTGATAGTGCTGTGACAGTAAAAATACTGCCCCAAATCAGAACTCACCAGGTTTCCCCATAATACTTACCTAGTTAATGTACTTCCTCACTCTCAGAGGCTCTCAGATAATCTTGTATCTCCCCAAATTTCAAAATTCCCTTCCCATTTGCCTCCTCTCTGTTCATATAGTGAAAGTCACTTCTCTGAGAATGTAGAGACAATTGAATGTGAACTATCTTCTAACAATTCAACCTTTCAGCATTTGTCCTCAACATGTCAGCTGTTGTCTCATCATTTAGAAGTAAAGACACACATCTCCTTCTAAGAGACATCTTCTCTGCCAACACTAAACAAACCTACAGCAATATTCACTCACTATCTTACTTTCCTATTTTGACTTCTTCGTGATATACATTAATAATTATATTATGTTTGCTTTATATAAAATTATGTTGTATCATTTTCTGTGAAGGTAAGACTCAGGTAGGACTCTTACCTTGTTTAACTGTATCCCTCGTGTCAGTTTATATTCAGAAACTTAGATTTAAGCCCTCCATCTTAGTTACCAGGACTCCAGCTCTGCAGAACCCTGGGGATTCACTGTTCTCTTTGCTAAGAGGTGTACATATCCAGTTGGATCAAGAGAAATACAAATGCTAATGTTCTTTACTATTTTTATTTGGAGGAAGCTTTACATGTCCCTTTCCACTTTCTCGTTGGAAATAGAAGTGGTTTGGAAGCTGTATATAGGTCTGAATGGCAACTATGGAGTTGGGAAAACAAGTTTACTTATCAATCTCAGTTTTTTTTTCTGAGAAATTATTTAAAATGGTGATGTTCTTACCTTTCAGTTATACTCTTATGTATTAAATAAGCCTATTTTGCTGCATAGAATAACCAGACAATATGGTCGCTCTTCTTTCTTGATTTAATTTTATCTCTAATTCACCTTAATAGTGTAGATAGCAGAGTTTCAACTTGTGTACTTCAAGTTCCTTTGGCATCAGCTTGTCCTAGGAAATGCTGTCCATCACTTCTCTAGCAATAGCTTTCTCTGAATCATCTTCTTTTCATAGGATTGGAAACAGATATGATATTTGATTATTGGATCTTAATCATTAAAATATTTTACATCTCTTACATTTCCCCGCTCATCTGCAGCATGAGAATAGTATTTTCAGGCTCTACATCATGGTATATGCAGTGAACATCTATGACTTTGCATTACGAGAATGGTCTCCACCTCTGGCTCTTTCTGCCCAATTCTGCTCCCATTTCCTGTCTTCAACATGGTTCTCCTTAGTGGTAGAGAGTGCCTTAGTCCGTAGGGTAAGGAATATAAACCTAACTTTTATGGTGGCTCAGGTGTTACGTCAGTGGCTGGGGATTAGTCCATATGAAGCCCAAGGACTGGATTCGTGACCTGGGACCAGGCGGAACAACCAAAATGAACAAATAAATCTTAAAATGGTTTTCCTCCTCTCTCTTCCTTGCTTCCTGCCTAGAATTGTCTTTATTTTTTTTTTTAAACAACAAAACAAACAAAAATACCCAGAACTTTTGTTTGTCATGTTTGTTTGCTTAGGAAAGGTGCTGGCAGGAATGAAGGCAAGCAATCAGGCAGAAAGAGAGAGGAGGAAGAAGTAGCTGCATTTATTTTATTTCATTGTTCATCTTGGTTGTTCTCCCTGGATCTGGGATGTGGACCCAGGTCCGTTGGGATGTATGTATATGGACTGTGCTCTTGGCCAGAGACAGCGGACAAAACCACTACTCCACCAGGGCATGCCTTGCCAAGATTTTTTTGAATTGATATGTGCAAGGAGACTTAGTAACTTTCTAGGGTCAGGCATTTTAAGATATAAATCTCTGGAGCTGTGTGTATCACAGTTTCTTGTCAGAGGGAGAAAATTTGTTACTGATATGAGGAAATACAGGCCCAGAGAGGAGAGATACAGAAAAAGATATGGTAGAATTCCAGTTGCTGATTCTAAGCATTCCTACAGTCTTGCTGTACCTGTGACCTTCATTTGGTCTGCTTATTTAAACTGCTTTGGAATTTTTTTTAGTCAAATGTTACCTATTTTTGCCTAAACATATTGGCATCCTATTTCTCATGCTTGCAAACAGAGGATGCAGAAATCGAGTCAGCCTTTGGCCTTTGGTAATTTATGTTCCTTCTCTGAGCTGTGGTTTCCTTAACTATAAAAGGTATGCTTATGAATTTTTTAACACCTACCATGGTATCTGGGGCATGGTGGCTGATGCATGCTAGATAGATGTCACCAACAATGCACTCCTTCTGATGACAGAACCTATCTGACTCCCTCACCTCCTCTGTCCAATCTGCTTTGTGAACAGGCCTTTCGAGTTTGGAAACCAGACTGAATGGTATGCAAGAAATATCATGTAGCAGAATGTGTATCTGACACTTCTAGAACACTCTCATGATAGTTAGACTCTCCGGGATTAATGGAATTTGAAATTGGTAAGGAATGAGAAGAGAGATTAGCAAAACTGAACTGGTCAGAATGTCTTAATGAGTATTAACTAGTCAGTCTCCAGGAAACCAATGTAAACACTTTTGGTTACTTTTCAAACAAGATTTTTGATTGTTACCCTCAAAGCAGCATTTTTTTCTTCTTTAACAAATGCCATTAATAGAAGTGGCAGGAGATAGGAAGTGAGGGAAATGGTAGAAACAAGAATGTAAGTTATGAGCTGGTTCTTCTAGAGGTGAGGAAAATATACATGGAACGACTTCTGCCTCCCCCGTGAGTAAGAAAGGAAGCATGTAACTTATGATAAAACATTAATTTAAGTGTAATATAGGCAATCGATCCATGCTTGTTTTTTAAATAATAAGCTCATTTTTAGAGTGGTTTTAGGTTCACAGTGAAATTGAAGAGAGAGTGTTTTAATAGTCTGCCTGTTCCCCACCACATTCAACCGCCCCCATTACCATTACCATTATCAACATTCCACACCGAAGTGGTCCGTTTGTGACTCTCTTCCTTCACTTATGCATCTCAGTTTTTACCTGTCTTCTCATGACTTGATAACTCACTCGTTTCTCATTAGCACCAGGAACATTCCATTGTTTGGATATTCTACAGTTTATCCTCTTCCCTATGAAGGACATCTTGGTTGCTTCCACCTTTTGGTAATTGTGAATAAAACTGCCATAAACTTCCATGTGTATATTGGTGTGGACATACATGTTTCATTCATTTTGGGTAAAATACCAAAAAGCATTATTACTGGGTTGTCTATTGAGTATGTTTAATTTTTTAGGGAAGTGGCAAACTACCTTCCAAGGCGATCATACCAGTTTTCACTCCTACCTGCAGTGAATGAAAGTTCCTGTCACTTCACCTCCCCAACAACATATGATGTCAGTGTTTTTGATTGTGACCATTTCTTTAGATATGTAGTATGTCAAAGTCATTTTAATTTGCCTTTCTCTGATGACACGGAATGTGGAGAATCTTTTCATGTGCTACTTTGCCATCAGTATATCTTCTTTGGTGACATGTCTCTTCAGGTTTTTGGCCTATTTTTTCAACTGACTGTTTTCCTGTTGTTTTTTAAAGGAAAGATGCAGGCAAAAATGAAGGTGAGTAGGCAGGCAAGCAGGATGAGAGAGGAGGAGGAAGCCTTTATTTATTTTATTTAGTTGTTCATTATGGTTGTTGCCCCAGCCCTGGAGCACGAACCCAGGTCCTCGGGATGTTTGTGGACTGTGCTTCCCTCTGGAGGCCATAGGCTTAACAGTTCCTCCATCAGGCCACTCCTCTTTTTGTTCAGGTTTAAAAGTTCTTTGTGTATTTTGAATAACAGTCCTTTATCTCCTGTCTTGTCTTTTGCAAATATTTCCATTCTGTAACTTGTCTTTGCACTTTGAGACATTTCTTTTTCATCCATGTTGTTAAAACTAAAAACCTATCTCTTGATACACCTATGAATGCACTCTCACTGACATGCCTCAGATTTAAGAACATCTAAGGCAATTGCATCATGGCTCCATACTGACTCTGATTGTATTGACTATTGGTCTGTGGACCAATGCTTGCACCCAGTCATCTCAGCTACAACTGTCTCTTTCATTCAACATATTTACCAAAATGAGAGCAGACAGAAATAGTCTCACGATAAAATGCAACACAGCCTTAAATGATGTCAAATAGGACTAGGTTCTAGCAGCTTTTTTTTTAAACTTTAATCAACATGATACAAGATGAAATTAATTGACTTTCTCTCTTCCTTTGGCAACAAAGAGACATACAGGTGTTTTCTTTTATGTTGATAGCACTGTGGTTTAAGGATGAATGTAAGAAATAGTTGGGATCTGTTGGCATTGCACTTCTATAAAGAGCAATTCAGCATCAAATTCTGTAAAACAAAAACTCATTGCATTTGGTAGACATTCAATTTTAAATATCCTCAGGCAACAAGTCAGTGTGTTATGTCTTTGGTAGAGATTCAATCACTCTCAGCCTACAAGTGGATTTACGTTCTTCTTCAGGCATGCATTTTGCTCTTAACTCATCCTGCTGGCTCCTGAGGATCTAGTTCTTAAAAGGAAATCTTTGCTAGTTTATGTATTACTATTCTTTTATAGATGAGGCCAACATCTGGTCATACCACACGTGCACACACGCAAAAACACAGGATGTTATGAGATTAAAACTTAAACAAATCTAGTTATTTTCTTATTTCAAGGTACCTGGTGCTGAAATGTGTGGTTTCAAACAAATGCACATGCTAGAAAAGATCTCTTGCTCTGAAAAAGAAATTTTTTTTTTCTCCTTAGACCTCCTGGCAGCTCTCTCTGCACTAACTACTATAATTACATTTTAATGCATGGCTTATTTCCATTTTTACTTCAGCTGCCAGGAAACAGAATACCATTCCCCGACCCTAACCTCTCCACAATCTAATGGCCTCTGTGTCCTTTGGTTAAATAATTTTCAAGCAATTTAAATGATTTTTGAAGAAATTCAATACATTTCAATACATTCTTTCAACAGAAAGTTGTCTTGTGCAAGTTAGTAAATTCTTCAAACCCATCCTTCAATTTGTAGCTTGTGAGGCTGGGTTTAGATCTATGGAAGCCACACTCTGTTGTCAGCAGAGTGTTCTGGTGTGAATGAGGCGTCCTCCGTACTTGTCTCTGACATTAGGAAGAATCCCAAATGCCAGACAAGAGACATACAGTCAAGCAAGAATTTAATAAGCAGTAGGAAGGTACATTCAGGACGCGTCTGAACAGACAACTTCAACTGCTCTGTGAAGCAGAGTTTGAAACTCAATGACCAGTGTCCTGGCGCCGGTTTTTTCCCTTTCCCTTATCTTTGGGGCCCTTCTCAGATGTTTCACATAACTGCCGATACTTTCAAAGTTCCCCTTCCTCCAAGTCCCCCTTCCACATTCACTTGTCCCTGGACTTTCTTTCTGTTCTCGTTAGCATCATTCTTTTGTGTTGACGTGGCCATTGCCATTTTGTGGGTCTCTGGTCTCCCCATGTTCCTTGTCTGGCCCCAGCTTATGTCTACTTAGCTGCCTACCCCAACAGTTAGTATCACCCCAGCAATAATCTTTATCCCTTAGATAAAGATGTCCATTCTCATTGCAACAGCTGGATCCAATATGCAGTTACTGCTCCCAACACAGCAGAGACTCTCTCATCGCAATTACCATGTTGGCATCCTCAGCATGCAGCAGTCCCTCTCCAGCCATCTGGGAGCCCAGGCTACTAAAGCTCAGAGCTGTGGAGAGCCTCCTTATGAGAGCCCCGAGTTTGAGCTAT
This sequence comes from Solenodon paradoxus, assembly GCA_004363575.1. NCBI lineage: Eukaryota > Metazoa > Chordata > Mammalia > Eulipotyphla > Solenodontidae > Solenodon > Solenodon paradoxus. The sequence goes on from RJWH01003621.1 coordinate 82,414, forward strand.
CCAATGTCCTCCCTCAGGGTTTCTAAGATTTAATAGCTCTAGTATTGTCCTTGTTCCCTAACACTGGAAGGTGTTTGTTGCCTCTTACAGTTGCTACTTCTGAAATACCTGAGGATTATTCTCAGTGGTTTCCTCTCTAATGCAGGTATGTAATGTGAATCAGGCATAGTGCTAAGTGTCAGGGAATAACCATGCTCCGAATAAATCCACTGTCTTCATAGAATTGATCTTCCTCTATAGTTAGAGTTAGATGGGCAACTCAGGAAAATACATGTTATGTTTTTTTTAAATATATTATGGTTTTTTTTGTTACTATGAAAACAATTAAAACCAGGTAAGGGGAAAGAGTGTGATCAAGGTGGCAGGAAAGGGCTGTTTTTGTGAGGGAACAATGAGAGGAGGTCTCTCTGAGTAGGCAACATTTGACCAGATTTAAAGGAAGTATAGAATAAAATTTGATAGCTAGTGGAACAACAATATTCTAGGCAGAGTTTGGGATGTTTCAGGCAGGGAATTTTTCAGGCAAAGAAAAGCGAGTTCAAAGTCTTAGGGGACGAAGCATTTTGTTATAGTCACAGGAATGGAAGGGACCATGTGTCTTTAGCAAAGTTGTTCTGAATAAGTGGAAAGGTGGTAGCAGATGGAAGCAAAGAGGAGGCTGAAAGATTAGCTTCTGCAGGGCTCTGAGAGTCCAAGTAGGTATTCTGAGTTTTCATCAAAGTGAGATTGTAAGCACAGGGCCAATCTGAACAGAGGAAGCTGAGGCAAGTCTTCAATGATCAAAACTTCACTGAGTGTCTACTTTATGTTGGGCATTGTTCTAAAAGCATGAATCAGTCAAACAGAACTGGTGTATTCCTGCCCTTTTTGGAGAGGAGACAGATCACCACCTTCTAAGTCAATATAGAATATGTCTGATGGTAAGTTATGGAGAAAAGCAAGATGGTGTCAAGGTGTAGGGAAAAATAAGAACAGGCAGAGCCTGAAAGAGAGAAGTTAGTAAGGCCAGTTAGGAGGCATTGTAGTACCCTGGGCAGAAGCTGATGCTACCTCAGACCTTGATCAGGTTAGAGATATTTCCAAAAGAGTTTGAATATATTGCATAAGTATGAAATAGAATTTTCTGATGATTGAAATAGTATCCCATTGCTCTTAGAATAAAGTGAAATGATGGCCTACAAGATTCTGCATCATCTTTTCTATGCTAACCTCCTTTCTTTACCTGCTTCCTTACTATACATTCTGATTCTTCACTCTACCAAATACTCACCAGTTCGTCAAAAGAACCACTGACAATTGGTCATTTTTACATGCCATCTTCCCTCCAGATATTGACTTACATTTCCTCTATTCACAGAAACCTTCCCTGTTTTCTGGAGATGAGGTTCGGTGTCTCTCCTATGAGACTGCCCCCAAGCCTGGCTTGATCTTCTGTGCCTCATCAGATATCCAAAATCTTCTTGTAATCAAAACTCTCAGTTTAGTTAGCCATGTTGTTAACTCTGTTTTGGCTTCAGATCTTTTGGATGAGGAAGGGTCCGTTTAGACCACACATATAAAGGTACCGGATCCACGGTAACAGAGACCCTTGACAGGCATTGTATCATCCAATGCACACCTAGTGTAGACACTTCTCCAAGTGTTCATATTTAGAAAGAAGTTTATACTAAAGTAAAATTGGATGAATCACTACATATTTTATTGTTATTATTTTGGAGCCTAATTTGATATCATGGCTTTAATATGCCCTCAATTTTTCAAGATTTTAATTTATGATGTTTACTCATTTTCATGCTTTTAATGTTTTATATTTTTACTGTGTTGTAACATACAGTGATGTTTACTCAGCAGCTCCCAATGCCCTGTAGAAAGAGCTATTGCCTTTTCTTTTACAACAACATGCAAAATATATTACATGCTCATTCCTGAAATATGGAGTGAATTTCTTCAAATCTTGGAAACACTCCATGTACATGAAATAAATCTCCAGACTGGTAAATTCCCTAAGATTATCATAGCAGACTTATTAAGCGGATCTGAGAAGGGATTTCTGTTTTGAGAGTATACTCCTTTTGGTGGTCAGTAGAGCCTCTTGTAGACTTCTCTTTTAGAAAATGACATCACTGATCTTAATTCATCATAGCCAGAAATAAAGGCTCGTGGTGTCTGATGTAGATGCATTACCGGAAGGCGGGAAAGTCTTACTTAATATTTCTTGCAAAAATTATTCATGGCTGCCATTACACATGTGTTTAGAAAATCCTCTTTTCACATTTGGTTAAATGTTTCTGTCTTGTTTTTCATTCTGTTTTTGAAGTCTACCTTCAATATGCTCAAAATAAAGTTATTGTTGGACAGACCTCTATCTGAAATCCTGGAAATAGTTTTTATTTTGGCCCCAGGGAGAACCCACATCATGTATATTAATGCAATTTTCTCACTCTAAAATGACTTTTTGTTTCTCAGTTGCTGCCAGGACTCTATTTACATGCTTCAAGCAATAAATATTAATTGTTACTGGAGTTCTAGTTGTGTCCGGGAATAAAGAAAACTGAACTTCATTTGTCAAATGGATATTTGCACACCGGCCTTCTCATTGGAAGCAGACCAGCTTCCTAAGGAGGAGGAAGCAGATTTTCAAAGAACTACATTGAAGGAGTTCTTTAAAAATCTTTCCTTGCTAATGCTGTTTTAAACACCTTAATCCTAGAAATGCTATTTTTGCTGGAGGTATGCAAACTCTTCCTACTAATTATTACAAATCTACTTCACAATATGTCATTATTCATTGAAGAATGCTCATTTTACAACACTGTTGTATGAAAACACATAATCATTAATTATTAATTCCCTTTAAAATGATCTCTGTTTTCTTTGCTTGGTTAAACCCTCGGCCCCTTTCAATCAAGCTAAAAATATCTCACCTCACAGCCTAACCTAATTTGGCAGAGTAGATCTTGGTGATTCGACTAGTAACTCATGGACTCTTAAGTGGAGTCAATACCGATAAATATTTCCTGAAGGTCAAAGATTTGTAGACCAATATACTGCATTCTCATTTATTATTTTTAATGGAAGTTATAGGCACTGGGATTAGTTTTACTTGTTTATTAAATTTTACAACCACTCAAGATGCATTGTATAGGACATGGGTTGCTTTGGCTTTTCCAGAAATTGATTATTTATTTATTTAGATAATAGCACACAAATGTATTTTTGGATTCCTTCCAGTGATGCCACCAGGTATAGACATATATTTAATTAGAATAAAGGAGTTTCAAATTTCAAAATTTTGTTGGCAAAATGAAGCCTTTGTTGCCTTGGACTTGAGAATCTGAGGACATTATCCTTGAGTTCTGGGCCACCGTGTTGGGAAATTTTGCTTACAGCCATTTCAGACGATAAAAGGCAGGTGGGAGAGATCCTTTCCTGATGAAACTGGGCGCTTGCATCCAGAGGTACCAGGAGCTAGAGATACCTAACTTTTTAAATTATATAGTCAATAAATTTCCTTTGCATTTGCTTGTTAACAGATTTTTTTTTCCTTAAGCAAATTTGGTTCATTTTTGACATTTGCATTTGAAAGAAGTCTGAAGAAGGATATGAGTCCCAATTTTATAGGTGAGGAAAATACATGGGGAAAGGGTTACACAACCAAAGAAGTAGTGATAACTGAGACTGGAATTGGCCATCAGGTATAGTTCCCTCCAGTGTGCACTTGCTGTCGGTTCTACAGTGCAATTAGCAAGGGCATTCTTGGTATGTTATGACTTGTATATATAGCTTATATGCTGATGTTTTGACTCCCTTAAATGTATTTACCTATTTATTTGAGGTGGATAAAAGCCATAACTTACAGTTTTGTAAGCTTTGCTACTGGACTGGAGGAAGAGAATATTGAAGAAGAGAGAACTTTTGTGTTCTGAGTACTTATTGTAGAAGCTCCATGAAGGCTTGCGAGTTTCTTAGTGATTAACATTCGTCATGCAGCCTTTCTCTGGGTTCAAAGGACCCTGGTTGAAGTCAAAGTGATTCTTGTTCATTGAAGAACGTTCCGTGCTTTGAGTCCATGTTACTCCAATGTCTATGTCCACAATTCTTATTTTCATCAATTGGCATTACATTCAGAAACAAAAAGCAAAGATTAAATTACTTATATTGGGAATACTGGGAAAAAACATGGTTAGTGACAACGTTGCAAAAAATGGTCTGGATTTTACTTTTGGAATTGTCACTGAATTTCAGAGTGGTCCTGAACAAAATTATTTTTTAGGGTTTTTTCCAAGGTAAAATAATAGCGATGGTAGAGGAATGACTGACAGATCCAAATAAATTTGTTTTCTGTGGTGTTAAGTACTGCATTCCCATTTTTCTGGAGTTACTATGAATTTACAGGTCAGATCTCAGAGAGCACCTTTTGAATTTCTAAAAATGACCCTCTTCCTTTATAACTGGAAGAACAAAATCCAAAACCAAACAAAGAAAATATGGTTGAGGCTCACACGGTGTTGCACACAGGTGGGCCATTCTGGTCAGGGGGCGTCATTTACTAAGACCTACTTAGGTAGGCTGCCTGGATGACTTTTTCAGAAAGGAAACTGGAACCTTCTACTTGTAAATGTCTCCCTTAGCTCAGCGTGTGTGTTTTTGTTGGCATTTGAGAAGACTACTTCTATTATGGTTTTGTTGAGGGCTAACAGTGTTCTTGGCGCTGGGTGAGATATAGAAGAAGGCACAGGATCCGCCCCAGGGCCTGCAACCTAAGTTAGTAAAACAAATAACTCGCTATTAGTCTTGACCTTGCTAGAAATTGGGCTTAAATATCAGTGGTGCTAAATTCCCGAATATTTCTATTTGTGCCCGTTTGGAATGGGCAGAAATGACAGACACTCTATTTCCTGGTATGCTTCCTTTCTTCCATATTTAGCAAGTCTGCCTTTCTTCCATTACTCCAGGGCTTTTTCCATGGCTGAGTTAACCATGTACGTAAAACATGGTCTTTCAGCATTCATTTGATTTGATGTAGTATTTTCCCTCACATTAGTTCATTAGAGTCATATTTCATTTACCTCTACCTACTGCAGGTGGTAGGAAAAAAGTTTGCCCACTGATACACTCGTTTTTTTTTATGTGGGAACACATTTTTTTCTTATATATCATTGCATTGAGTGGACATTCATGGCACTTCAAATGAAAGAATGAATCTTGAATGTAAAGACCCAAGTAGTCAGCATTTGAAAAATGATCCAATATCCTCTTCCAAGGTAGTATTTTTCCATGATGATTGGGGAAAACAATATTATACCTCAGCCTCCCTGATGTTCATAACTTTGGGAAAGGTAGGTGAGGTGTACACATAATATTGTACTGCTCAGCCATACACAGCGATGAAATCTTGCCATTGATAACAAGATGAGGGAAATTTAGGGCTGTTTTGTTGAGTGAAATAAATCAGAAGGGAAAAGGTAAACACTGAATTATTTCACCTATATCTGTATCTGGCATTTGAGGAAACAGCACACATAGACTGATAGAAAAAATTAGAATGAAACTTCAGATTTTGACAGCAGAACTGAGGTTAGCACAAGGGAGGAGTAGAGAATGGGATCATGTGGTATGAGGGGTTTATTTATTGCTTTCTTGTTATTTTCAACCTTCCTTTCTTGTTTTTATTTTGTTTCTGTCTAATAAAAATAATCGAAAAGTTTTTCTATGCCTATTAGAGGTTTGAAGGCATTTAGAACATTATGGAGCCATCAAAAACTTTTGCTAAATAACTATTTGCCTGGTTTTTTTTGTTTTCAAATAGGCAGCTGACTGACATTTGATTTGGGGAGCATGTTATTTCCGGTTAAGGAAAAGGAGCCAGTGTGTCTTGGGCTATAACCTGATAGGTGCTTAGATACCATGGGTTGCTATGTGCCCTCATCACAAAGAACCGAGAGCAACTCATATACCGTATGTGAGTGCAGGAGGAGAATGGTGGGGCTAGATTACAGCAGCTTCATCATAAATGAAGAAAAATGACTATTTCTTCATTGTCCATTAGATTTTAAGGTGTGTGATAGCCACTGTCTCCAGAATTCTTCATATTCCTTTATTGCATGGCCCTGCCTGGCATGTTTGGAGGAACACCTGATTCCAATCCCTTCCTCATGGGGTAAGAATACAAAGCAATGTGTCGTTGAGTACTTGTAATATCTCAAGTACCTTTAGTGTATGCTTTCTTTTCTTCCCAATTTTATTGTGGTAAGAACACTTAATGTGAAGTACATCCTCTTAACACATTTTAAGTGTACAATGCAGTATCATTAACTATACTCACAATATGATCAGCAGGTCTCAGAAATTATTGTGTTTAACTGAAACGTGATACCTACTAATTAGTAACTCCCCATTTCTCTTTCCCCCTTGGCCCCTAGAAAGCACCATTTCACTCTTTAATTCTACGAACTATTTTAGATTCCTAATTCAGGTAGAATCACGCAGTGTTTGCTTATCTTCTGTGACTGGCTAATTTGACTTAGCATACTGTCCTCAAGCTTCATCCAAGTTGTCATATTTTACAGAGTTCTATTTTTTAAAAGGCTATATAATATTCCATTGTGCATATACACCACATTTTCCTCATCCATTTATCTGTGACATTTATCTGGGCATTTAGATTGTCTCCGCATCTTAGCTTTTGTGACCAATGCTCCAGTGAACATAATTACTTTACAATCGCTTTAAGATTCTGACATCCATTCCTTTGGATAAATATCCAGAAGTGAGATTTCTAGATCATATGGTAGCTCTAGTTTTATATTTGTGAGGCATTCCCATGCTCTTTTCCATAGAAGGCACCATTTCGCCTTCCCACAACAGTGTACAAGGGATCCAATTTCTCCACCTATGTTTGTCCTCACCAGTATATTTCATCTTAAATTACTTGCGTTTGTTTCAGATGAACATGTGCACATGGCTAAGACTGGTTATCGGTACCCACTTGTATCTTCTAGTTGTTATTGCCTTATCACTTGGGGCTCCAGCCAAAGATGGCGTGGAGCGGGGCCAGACCTCATGCAGTGACTCCAAGCCGCATGGATCCTCTGACCACTCTGGTCTGGATTCACTCCTCCTCATCATCCATCCTCCTCACCAGGGTTTAACTGGAACTCAACCAAGCCCCAAGGGTAAAGATAGGTCACTGGGCAGATGACCACATACCTTTAACTGCTGACCCTGATTTGTGTGTACTGGCTTTGAAGGAGGATTCTTTTGCTACTTTTTACTCTAGCTTTATATTTAAGCCATGATTAGATTTGCTACAGTCTTCTCACTGACACATGAAAGGCTGGGTGTGCCTCATTGCACAGCACCCCGCAAAACCAGTGGGGGATAGAAGTCAATTGGGCCATGTAAAAATGATCAGCTTGGGCATCACGTTTGCATGACTAAAGGACGATACAAACTTGCAAAGGTCAGTTGTAATCTTCCGAAGTATTTGAGTACTAATGACATGAAGTATTATGCTAGGTAATTTGGGGGGGTGGGGTACAGTGATGTGATATCAAAGGCTAAAATGAATGCAGAAACAACTGAAATAAGGCTGTTCAGGGCTGTACTACAAACCAAGCCTTTGCTGAATGAAGATAATTAGCAAAGGAGCTATAAATGGACGCTTGCTAACATGAGAATGAGGCTACTTCAAAGAACAGATTAAAGGATCTTTCCTTATAGTATTTCTTGTATTTATAAATCAGATATAATGATAACTGGTGGCTTGTGTAAAGCATATCTCCAGTGTCCAAATAATTTAGGAAACATTAAGGAAATGCATACATATTTCTTTTCATTAGGACCTACTGGAGTCTTGTGAATGCTAATTTTGAAGCTTCACGTGAGACCAATTTTCTGGTTTTCTCAGCTATTTTGCACTTTGAAGACATTTTAATGTGTGATATCTCCTGGACCTAGTCCTTAAGAAGGCTGTAAACAATGACTTAATGTTTTCCAAATCATGTGCTTTTCATAGACATTCTGCCTTCTCTTAGGTCTGGAGGTGAAAAGCTAGGCCATGTACTTAGTAGAAACGTGATGGGAGAGCAGCCGAGGACCCAGGCTCCCCACTCAAGTCTGTTTGGGTTTCACCTTCTATGAAAATAATATACTTCTCCTGCCTCCACAAAGTTGACCTGACTCGAAACTCAGTGACACAGAGACTGCCCTGAGCAGAGGCATTTAGGTTGATTACACGAGGAATTCTTTAGATTTATTCCCCATACACACACACTCCCTTTCTCAAAATGCTTAGCTTTGAGCCCCTTCCTCTATGTCCAGGGCACCCCCAAGAAATGGCAGAAAGGTCCAAAGGGGTTTCCATTAAGCCAAGTCTCCAGTTTTACAGGTGGACAAGCTAAACTTTCTTTGGAGTTAGTCTTTCCCTGGAATGACAGTGCTAGTTAGTGTGAAGGACAGGCGCAGGATTAAGGTCCAGGTGGGGGATGATGGTCAAGTGATGCAGTGGCCAGGCCACTTCTCATCGTGTCCTGTCTCTGAGAAGCCCTTCAAGCATTGGGAGGTTGGATTTCCTTGACACCAGCTAACTCATGGGAAATGCCCAGGGGAAATCCCCCAGTTTAGATATCACGACACTCAAGGATCTGCTCTTATCTCTTGGGGGAAAAATTCAATACAAGTAATTAGGGTTTAAAAACTCCACTGGTTTGTTAGGGATTTACCTAACTCTAGCCCAGAATTACAAAACAAAAGCATACAAAAGCCCAATGAAAACCCGTGAAGGATCCTCAATGCCGTCATATCAGGAGTCCTCGGAAATGATGGCGTTTCACACCCGAGGGTGACAGGATGAGACGAGAGGGAAACTGCCTGTTGTCTCTAAACCTCAGGCAATTTAGCTGTGGCTGCCGAGGCATCCACAGAAAGAGTGTTTCAATTGGTATATTTATACTTTCTTTACTTAGTATCGATTCTAAATAAGGATAAAACCCATCGTTGATGGGAAGCCTATGAGTAAGAGCAGATGAAGTTTGTTTTATCTTCCCACTTTCCTTTCACTGGAGCCAAAAAAAGCCTTCCTTTCAGAGCCCCACGGGATGTGCTCTAGAGGCAGCAGTCGCTCTTTTCAGAAAAATGAAATGACCAAGTGCTAGGAGAGTCCAGGACAGCAGGGGTGTTGGCTTCTGGTGGCGTCCTGGGCTGCCTAAATCTTTTGTCTTCAAAACGGGGGCAAACAGACCGTCTTGAAAAGCACTTCTCTGAGCTTCCCCTACTCTGTTCTATATATTGATGCCCAGGACAGTCATTTTTTAAACCCTATAGTCTCTTTAAAATACCCTTTTTTAGCCATTAATGAAGCAAACTCTTCTTTTAGATCTCATAACAATATGATTTTATTTTAAATATGTGTTCATTGTTCGTGCACTTGAGAATCATCTCTGGGTGATTTGCCTTATGGCCTGAAGAACAGAATGAATGACCAAAATAAGACTGTTTTGACATTCGCTGCTCAGTGTATGTATGTGTGTGTGTGTGTCTGTGTGTGTGCAGACACTGTGGACAAATATCATCAAGCCACACCTGCTCCAGAAGGAGCTGTGATATTCTCTGAAACTAAGGTGGGACTCAAGTTCATCTTTGCTTCAGGTATGGAAGGAGGTTGGTGAACAAGCAGGGAGATAATTTCCGTACTCCGAAGAATAATCTTTTTCAACACTCTGGAAATTTGACCTCTACCTAGAAAAAATTTGCCCCTACTTGCAGCCTGTTTTCTACATTAGCACAGAGTACTGTCCCCTGCAAGTTGAACTTTCCTGGTTGTTTTCACATCCAGAATCCCCACTCCTTCCCCTCCCCTATCCCCTCTGTAATCCATGATTCTTACATGACTCATTTTAAACACCCCAGATAAAGTCTTTCCTTTTTCTCTGCCAGTCAAGTTCATTGTCTCCTTCCCCAAGTCCCACAATAATTTATTTAAACCTCCAACAGAGTAGTTATTTCACTCTTCCTGACATTATAGTTCAGGTTAAAAGAGGGATTAAGAAGGTAGAAAAAGTACATGCTTCGGAAATACAAGGAGATTTTGACTCTGGAAAGATGCTAGCTGAAAAGAAGTTGTGTTAGTTACGGAGTCTGTTCAAATTTCAGTTTTCTTCTTTCTAAAATGGACTTCATAATCATCTGGCTGGATTTTGTCAGGATAAAATAAGCTAATAACACAGTGCTTATTTTTGTAGTGGTAGTAAATATAAGCTGTTATTATCAATAAAACATGATAGGAATTTTTATTTGTCATTTTCTTAGTGTTTTCAAAGTGCCTGGAAAACTATAGATGTTGCAAAAGTGTTTGTTAAATAAAGAAATAACTCCCTAGATATATTTAAAATTCCTATTTTCTTTATACTATGGACACAATATTTCAGAGAATGCTAATAAATAAAATATAAAATTGTGTGGTAAGGTAAGCAGAGGTGTGATGATCTAAAACTATTATTTCAGACTAATTTTTCACCAAAGCAGTAGCTCCATGGGGCAACACTTGAGAATTTCATGTTAAACTGTATCTGTCTGAAGGATTTTCTATACATGGAAACATAGCAGCAGCCAACAACAGTGGTTGATAACTATTGTTTGTCAATAATTATGCCTGGGACCAGATATATTTAGGTGGATGGTTTGATCCAAGAAATACTAATAATAACCTTCTGAGGTAGAGTATTATGGTCTTCAATTTTCAAACATGAAAATAAGGTCAAGACAGATGAACAGCTAGTCGAAGTGTTTAGACATCTAAGAGGCAGGCCCTGTACTCAACCCCAAGCATTCTGACATGCCAGATTCAATATTACTACTGTACCATGAGAGATTTGTTCTCAAGGAGCTTACATTCGAACCATATAAAGTCAATCAATTCACTGTAACACGTGTTGTAATCCAAGGAACACTTACGTGGTGTAGAGTTCATAGGAGGTACCTTCTGAGAAGCCATTCATTTGTGAGTCTTTCTGTCTATTCCTCAGTACCAACTACTTCCTCAGTTATAAAGGTCTCTTGACAAGATATTAGCGAGTTTTCCACTCACTTTTTTGTAGAACTACTCTGATTCACATAGCTGGAGATTTCAACCGAGAGGGAAAGTACCTGCCTTTGGCCATGTTTACTCACTGACTGCCTATAGGAGTTACATATGGTCATCCATAGGAATCCAGCATTTGATTGTAATCAGAACAATGCTCTCCAGTTTCTCTGACACAGCTCTTCTATTTTCACAATACCTTCTTCATAAACTTTGATTCTTTTGAAGGTTGCTGTGGAACAAACAAGGAGACAAGGTGGAGCAGTGGCCACCTGGCCAGACTTGTTCAGGTCCCACATGCACAACAGCATTTCAAGAGTTCTTGTTGGATTAAAGTTTGGGGTTTTCGTTACATTGATATATTAATGCCTTATCTTAGGGAGAGCTTACCTGATTAATTAATGCATTCATACCTGATTGCCACTTGGGGAAGAGCGAAGAAGAAAGAAAAAAAAAAAGAGGAAGGAGGAGAGGATTCTGATATAAAGAAGTGTGTGTTAGGGTTGGGGAGTACAAAGCATGGGGTGGAGACAAAGTAAGGCATTTGGAAGGTTTTGATAACTAAGGGGAAGAACATCTTTTTATGGTTGGTTACAAAGGGAGTTAGGAAATAATAAGGAAAATTCCCTTTTACCTTACGCTGGTTTAATTGTTTTATTTATAAATATTACAACTATTCATTCATTTATCCACTCACTCTCTTTTTGTTGTTGTTCAATTTAGCTTTAACTCTTTTTCAGACACAGTGCAAGACAAATACCCAAAAGAAATACAAAGAAGAAGGAAACTTGGTCTCTCCCTCAGCTTTGCCATCTAATAATTGCCATCAAGACAGAAGACCTGGATTTGGAAAGGAGGTGCTCACACACTGGCACAGAGCCAGGGAAATTACATCCATTATATCTGTATCCCAGGAAAGTTAAATATAAGATGGCGGTATGGCTGATACTCAGGCGGATACTCTTGTTCGTCTTCTCGTTGGTAGAGTTGTCTTCGGTGTTGTGAACTTTACCGCAGCCTGGGAGCCCTGAGAGCATCAGGCTGGCCTTTTGAAGTTTGTGTAATGTGGACTAAGACAGGGGTGTGCAGACAGACAATGAGAATACTAACAATTAAAGATAACATTTTGGGGGTACTTTAATATGCTAGATGTCCTACCGGTCTATATTTTTTAACTCATGGAAGGAGCATAGCATCATAACATGTAGGTTTAAGATGTCTATCATTCTACATCACATCTACATGGAGTTCACCATCAACAGTCCAAATATACCAATCAATTTAATGACTTTCGGCAACCCTATAAATGCTTGTATTATTCTCCTCTTACAGATGAGGAAACCCATGTCGAAGGAGGTTAAATAATATGCTTAAGTATACAAGAGTTTAGTGGCAGAGCTGGGATGCTACTCATTAACTTTATATCGTAAGCCTTCATTATTACGTTCCTGGGTACTCAGTACTTCATAGCAGATAAGTGGAATTCTTCTTCACAAGTAGTTCTGAAAGTACGCAGATCTAGGGGTTCAGAAGGGCCTGTGGGAGTGATAACTATTAGAGAGAGAGAAGGGGCATCATTCTGGGAGAGACATGTCCTTTGGTTTTGAGGGAGCAGATAAACCAAATGAGACAAACTTCAGGCTGAGTACGGGCTGGACGCAGGTGTGTGATTAGAGTAGTGATTGTAAGCAGGTGTGTGATTAGAAGACTGGGGACTGGCATCTTTCCAAAGACCCAAGACGCTGAGTTTCAATTCCTACTGATCCGCAATTTAAAGAGTGCTCAGTGATGTTCTCTGAACCTCAGCCTTCTTGTTCTCTGCTCAGTTGGGCAATCATCACGCTCTTCGTTTCAGTGCTCAGATCCAACATCAATATCAACGGAATAGGAAAACAGTAGTCATTTATTGTTCAATGGATGTGTTTAAACCAATATTTTTGTTTTGTCTGTGGGAAACTATAATAAAACAGAACTAGCCTACCAAACGTAGGTTGCGCTATGTAATTAGGTAGATAAACGTGGGTGTAGAAGTTAAACTGCACGAACTTTTCAACAAACAACAGAGAGAAGAATATTATAGTTGTCTATTGGTGAAGATGTAATTCTGCCCATGGCCAAAGGAACAATGTTTCCTTGATGATAGCTTTGCTCTCAAGCCTTAGTAAAATTGTGACTATGTATACGACCCTGCCATTGACGATAGTATTCATTTTGGCTTTTGATATCAGGTCTAGAAGACACTGATGGAAAGCCTCTATTCATTTAAGTCTTCTAAAGTAGTACCTTGATGTTAGATGGAAAAGAAGCACAGATTCAGGTACAAAACAAGATTTTAAGTATTCTGTGCACTGGGTTTGGGGCTTTCTTTGAAATGAAGGGCTGTCTTGGAAAAAAATAGGGTGCCTTTTCATACTATATTTCCTCCAGACTCTGCAAGTGAACTGAATTGTCAAACACCACACAAGCTAGATTTTTTTTTTTTAAAGGAAAGATATAGAAATGAAGCCAGGCAGGCAGGCAAGAAGGAAGAGATTGGAAGAAGAAGCACTTTTGTTTATTTTATTTAGATGTTCATCGTGGTTGTTACCCCTAACCTCCACTCCCCAGTTCCAGGTATTGAACCTGAATCCTTGGGATGTATGTGGACTATGTTCAGTGGCCTTATCCTCTGGGCCACCAGGGTGTGCCCTCAAGCCAGATTTCTTTTGGGTATTTTTGCTCTCCTGAACTCCCCTGGCAGTAGTCATTGTGTCCATCATTTTATGCATTTGGGGTAGATGGCATAGTTCACAGGCAACTATGAAAAAAATGCCACAAGAATACCTTTGTACAAATATCTTTAAACCTTAGGAAGTGGTCCACTGAAAGGCAGAGCTGCTAGTCCAAAGTATAAATGCCTTTGAATGTGACAGGCATTATGAGCTTACAGTGTGCATTTTTTACAGAAAGTGCATGAAATTGTCTGCTTTCCTGTACTCTTATGAACACTGTTATTATCTTTTTAATTTTTATAAATATGATGGGTGAAAAATGACATTTTTGGGTTGCTTTCATTATTTCCAGTCCCTCAATTACTACATCGCTGAATTTTTTTTAATGTATTCTTGGTCATCTTTTCTCTTCTTTTTTTTGAACTGTTGTCTTAGTCCCTTTGTGCATTTTCTTAGTGGTTTCATTACATTATGCTTAGAGATTCATTAAGAGCTATTAATGCTATGATTAGCATTGATAGTGCTGATTGCTTGGTAAATATTTTTTGTTGTTATTCTTTGTATATTAATTATATTTATGTTGTGTGGTTTTTTTTTAACGTATCAAAGCTGAAAAGAGTCAGGGGGAAAACTACCAATTCATATATTTATGATCTTTGAGTTTTCTGTGTTGCCTGCCTTCCTTCCTTCCTTCCTTCTTTCCTTCCTTCCTTCCTTCCTTCTTTCCCTCCCTTCCTCCCTTCTTTCTTCCTCCTTTTCTTCCCTCCTTCATCTCTGTCATATGTGTGTGCATATATATATATATATATATATACACACATATATATGTGTGTGTGTTTGTATATGTAGTCTTTCCTACTATTTTCCTACCATTTATTTTTCCTACTAATTTCTCATCATTTAATTTCTTAATCTACTTGATCTTGAAAATTTTCTTTGCTTGATCAGAATTTAAGTTGAAATTAAAAAAAAAAATTATTAAAGAACATGGCCAAAGAGTAAGGTTTATACTATCATCAGCATTCTAAAATATAGAAAAAATCAGAGAAAGTATAATAACCTTGTGGAATTGACTATCAGAATATGTTTTATTCATCTCAGAATTTTAAATTCTTGTCTGTCAGGGATTTGATGATTGACAACTATTTTTTAATGGACTATTTTGACGTGTCATGAAGAGAAACTTCAGACACTCATCAACTAACCTGCTTCTAACTTCTCCCTTTTTCAAATTAAGTGACTGGAGCAAGGTCTCTTGGCTTTCTCATTGGAGAGGTGAAACCAGAACAAAGAGCCTCACCAATAACAGCACCATGCTGTCATTGTCCTTCAAATGGACAAAACTCAGCATTGCTAAAACATTTTATTTAATGCCAAAAAAAAAGAGGACTGTACGAAAATTGATATATCAAAACAAAAACAAAAACAAAAACCAACCAGAACTTAAATTTGGAAGTTCATGGGAAGAAAAGTCAAGCATATTCCAGGACTTTCAGTAGAATTTAGTTTTGTGTTGGCTTCCTTATATTAACTGAATTTCCATGACTCTGTCCCCTTGGGTTGCAGTAGTAATTATGTAGCAGTTAACATCTTCTCTGGGCCCAGCACATCCCATAATTAGCCATGCTCTGTCCACAGCGCATGACTCAACCCCATGTGGTTCTTCTGTATCAAAGGCAGGGTGGCCAGATTCTTTTAACCACAATACTTGAGCATGTAGTGGCAGATGACTGCACAAACCAAGCACATCGGGTCCTTTTGAAGAGCGACCTCACCAGTAACAAGCAAGCAAACAAACAAAACCAGGGCCTGAGATTTAATTTTGAAAAAAGGAAAAACTTCTGGAGGATGTTTTCAAACACTGCATCATTGTAAAAGAATAGCATGCCTTCTCTTTTTTTTTTTTTTTTTTTTTTCAGAACCAAAATAGAAATAAATGAGCTAGAACTTTTGAGGTCAGCCTTGATCAGGAAGGAGGACACTTCCTAGTCTCTATTCAGAGGTCTCCATAGGTTTATTCAGTTCAGCTACGACATTTATATAATGTAGTATCTCGTGGGAGGAGCATAGGGCTAGGGGTCAGGAAACCCAGTTTTTTCTCTGTGGTCTCTGGCTAATTAGGTATCTGAAACTTTCTGTGCATTGGCCCAAGCAAGTCCTTTTATCTGAGAACATTTTATGCTAAGCCCCTATTATAAATGCAAGATCTTATATTGATAGACCAGCTGAAAAACTAAAGCATCTCAAGCTCCCTTCTATACACACACACACACACATACACACACGCACACACACACACCAATATCTACTTGTGAAGAACCCAAAAGAAGAAAAGACTCAAGAGCTGCCCTGTTGTATTACAGTCCTCGTGAGGTTCGCCATCAGGGAACTCATTATACTAGTAATATCATTAGCATGAAGAATGTTTCAGTCACCGGAATACTATTGGGGGAAAACTATACTGAGAAAAGCACTTAGAATGGAAGACCCAGTGGGCATAAATGGGATCTCTATTGCTCTGTTTTTACATATGGGAACAGATTCTCTTGTTACTCGTCAAACAAAGGGTAGAGGAAAATAGGAAAGAGGAAGTGGGCATAGAGCCAGTGTCATGGTAGGGGTGCTCCATGTTTCTAAGGTGACCCTGCTCTGTACCCCTCAAATATTGAATTTTCTAAAAAATGCATTAATGTTGTATACACATGTGTGAGGACAGGTTGGAGAGAGAGATGTTGTGAAGGGACCCTATTTTGCTCACATATATTCTGAATGTTTTCAAGCTTGGGTATAGGAATTAAGAGACAGGGAAAGGTAAGAGAAAACTAGTCTTGGAGATCAGCAGGGATTTTATGGAGTTCTAGTTTTCCAGCCTATGGAATTAAATTTCAGATCAAAGTCAGCAGATTTTTTTTAAGTATTTATAACTTATACATACCTACTAATACCTATTATTTGTGTATTTTTGCATTCTAGGTACTGAGCCAAATGCCTTATGTGCATTTCATACATACATACATGCAAAGATTATTCATTTTCATCTTTACATGCCCTGTGAAGTGAGGATTATTATCTCAATTTCACACTTGGAGAAACTAAAACTCAGAGGGATTACATAAATCATCCAAGGACACATAGATGTGAAATGCAATCTAGACTCCAAATATGCTCTAACATTACTTTGTTTATTATTCATTAGTACAAAAGCGTACTGAGTACTTTATCTACTAGGCACCAAATGGGATACAAAGATAATTCTTAAGTGAATTTTGCCATAGGGCATTTATTTCATCATCTAAAAGGAACCATAGTATGAGAACAGAGATGAATTATCAAGAAAATATAAGGCGCGGACCACATAAGAGTCTTAACTGCTGGCAACTTCCAAGGAATGCACGATCTAACTCCCCTGCTCCCCACTTCCTTGTAGCCTGAGTGTTTTTCTCTTGTGGTCTGGAGAATAGCTAGCATATTTGGGATGTGACTCAAAGTTAGATGTTCCCCTGACCACTGTCATCAATCATAACAAGGGATTTGCCTCCTGATGAGTTTCACTACATTGGGCAGTCTCTATTGAAAAATTCTTGAATCAGAAAGCACTCTGCATTTCATCCTGTACATCCAGCATTTCTCTCCTGAAGCTCCCTCTTTAGGTCTAGTTCCTTCATTTACCACTTTCTTCATCCTTATCTCTTGGGGAGCATCTCTCTTTCTTTAGTTTCTACCCCTAGACATTTCTTTCCTTACCCTGTCATAGAGAGATCTTAAGGAAATCTTAGCAAAGACCATCTTCTTAAAGGGAGGTATTCATCATTTCATGCCAAAAATCAAAATTTTCATCATGCAGAAATTTCTTTCATGAACGTATGGACAGATTTGAGTATTCCATTATCAACTATCCTCTACTTTCAGAGGCTTTGTTAAGATCTCTACTTTCTAATCCTTTTCTTTGATCTCAACTATTTTGATGTTCTACTGCTCATCAGTTCACCATTTCTTGTAAATATTAGATAGGGATGTATGGATAGAATGGAAATTCCAATCAGCCAAATAGTTCATATGCAACTTTCCTAAAAGATTTGGAAGAAGCTACTGTGGTGGTTAGAGGTAGCCTAAAGTACGTCATTTCTTTGATTTTTCCCTGTTTCCTCAATTCTAAAGTTCAGTTCATATTCCAGAGAAAAAGGAAGGCCTTTCTCAATCTATTGATGTGGCATTATAAACAATAGCTGTATAAGCTGAAGCTAGCATTGGCCCTAAGTTTAAAAGACTATATAAATCCTAGCTCTAATATTTCATAGCTCTCTGGTGTGGACAAACTAAACTTAACTGCCTGATTCTGTTTTCCCATCTATAAATAAGTTGGGTTGATGAAATTATATCTTCATCATAAAGTTTTTGTAGGGGTCAAATGTGACAAATATGCATGTAGAACACAGTAGTTCCTTAATACATGGCAGCTATTGGTTATCCTTTGACTCTGAATCATGTCCATTAAGGAAGGCAAGTCTTATGAAAACACAGAATTCTTGAGTTCCCACATTCTCTGACTTTTTTTTATAACTATACTAGAAGGCGATGTATTGACTATCCTTTGGCTTAATCCAGTTATAATTCTGGAGACATATACTAGGAATATATTATAATTGAATTACAACAAAATTAGAGAAGCTCAGAGTTGGCATCTATAGCTAAAAAGAAAAATATATCCACCCCTGAGTTTAGGTTTCACAAGTCTGCAATTCATTTCCTGAGGAGTCTTCCAACTCTTTGGTTTTCCGTTGCTTTAGGCTGTGTGATAAGTTAAGGATCTGGATGAACTTATCACCAGTTCTGGTAGCTGCTGGTTCCATTGATAATACATGGGACAGATGGGCCCAGAATGTAGGTGGGGGCTTTCCAATACCAGGGGAGATATTTTTATAGCACCAAAGGGAATATATAAGTTATCTGGGATATAAGATCTCTGTGAGGAGTAAACAAGGGTCCATACAAAGAGTATGTTGACAAGCTGAAGATTAATGAGTAAATTAAAACAAAAAACAAAAAAACAATTTCCATATACAGTAAAGCACCACATTCATCTTTGTGTTTTACATGGGAAACTACAAAGTAAAACTCTTTGTGTCAAATTTCTAACTTTTTTTGGCTTGATGTACCTGGTATCCTACCTGAAGAGGGTAAGAAAAAGTGATCAAGGAATAACATACACTGCCATTATCATTGAGCAAGTATTATGTTCCCCCATTATGTAAATATTCTTAAATTGCATTTTATAGAGGAGAGTGTGACATTTAATAAGTGAAGTGATTTGTCCAAGATTCAGAACTCTGAAGTTTATTCAACAATCCGACAGTTCAATAATTTCCCTCCATCAAAATAATATACATTATGAATTATTTAATGATAACATTATCCTTGTTTTATCCTATTAGTTAGAAAAGACCTTTGTACCAGTGACATATTTAGAATTGCTTAAGTATGAAAGAATCAAGTTTGAAAGTTATAAAGATTACTTAACCTCTTCTATACATCAGAGTAGCTGGTTGGTGGTAAACTTAAGTATTATACACTGATATTGCTTTGCCACAACACAGACCTTAAACCTATAAAATGTTGATGTAGGGGCAAACCCTTGTAGGTCAGACTGATAAGCCACTGCCATGTGGACCATACAAAGCCCAAGGACCTGGGTTCGTTTAGGGTGGAAAGCTGAAAGAAAGAAATGAAGGAGGAAATGGAGAAAGAAAGAAAGAAAAGATGCTTCTTTCTTCCTTTCCTTTGCCCCTTAAAATGCATCTTTCTCCTTTTCCTTCTTTCCTCTCTGAAAAAAAAGGTTTTGATGCAATATTCCTTCTCTAAAATTAAAAAATGGTATCTTCTCAATCTCTTTCTTTGGGAAAAAGTATGTGATTCTACAAGACTCAATTCCTCTTTAAGCATGAGGGCAATACTAATGAAGTATATTCAGTTCCAGAATACTGGGAAGTCATAAACAGACTCAAGAAGATAACATTCAAACAAAATGTCATCACATCTTTTCTAGAATTTACTTCTCTCAGGGTGTAAAAATCTTATATTTGTATTTTTCAAAGCATTCAGCACAGTTGTAGCAAAGAATGTGCCTTCAAAGAAATTTGGTCAAATGAATTGCATTTAATATCTCTGACATCTCAGAAAGTCTTCTTTACATGTCTCTTCAGGATTTGAGCATTTTTTTCCCCACGAAATAAACAAAAAACATGAAAGAGAACAAGGAAAAACTGCCCTCCAAATGTATGATACTGGTCAGTTAATGAGGGAAATTATGATTGTTTGAAATTCTATGATACTGAAAAATGGGAATTCATATTCTTGACTGACGACTATTTAGCACGATTTTCTATGTGGTAATTCCTTTCCCTGGATGGTTATTCCCATTTTCTTGGCAAAGGAATGGAGACTAAGTATTATGAAATAGAGTGCCCCAAAACTTACAGCAAACTGAGTGGATGGGCAAGATCTGAATTCTTTGACTAACCAACTATATTGACTCCCAACATTATTCCTTCTGCTACACTGTCCTTTCTCTTAGTGCTGAAAATCAGTGCTGAGATTCAGGATAACTCCATTTTACAGGTGATTGCTCCTAGATAAATAATGGCCCCGCCAGGAATCTCTGACCATACGCTATCAACTGCACACAGGAACTTTTTATTCAGAATCTTAGTCTTCATTCCCTCCCAAGTGCTTGAGAATCTACTTTCAGCCTGATTTCCAGCAATTTGCATGTAGATTAGTGTTTTGGAGGCAATGCCTTAGAAATTATGCCCCCCAGCTCCTCACAAGGTGTTTTTTTAGAGGATAAAACAGGATTGTGCTGTTTCAATTAGGCCTCTTTCCATTCTTGATGGTGAAAAATATTTTTACTGTTATGATTTCATCAAGAATATGGCAGAAGTTCAAAAATGTGTGCTTTTGGAATCATCCTCTAATATATTTTGCCAGCTAACTTTTATGTTATCAGTGCTGAGGGAATTAAGCCTTGACAGGACAGTTTCTCACTAGGGGCAGTGACATTCACGATGCTTCCTGTAGAAGGCTAAGCAGATGGGCTTTGGCAGAGATATTAAGCATCCTGATAGTGAAGCAGCAATCTTTCATGAGTGGTTCTGGAGCAAAGTGTGGAGAGTTCTGTCTTAATCTTTGTCTTTTTACTTAAAAAATCTCCAAGTCATAATCCCTGAGTTTATGGAGAGATCTGGATTCTTCTCTGTTATTTTCATGGAAATGAAAGTCAATTCCAGGACCCCTTTGTTTTTCTGAGTTTTTGTTTCTGGTTTCATTGTTTCCAGTTTTCCTAGTTAGGGGTATATTTCAAGGTGAAACCCATTATTATTTGCTCACTTTCAAGTTTTCAGTGGAAGTGATATTGGAACAAAAACAGATGCCTACCTGTATCCTTTAACCTCAGTCATGTTGCATAATGACCCACAGTGTCTATAGCATTCAATAGCAAGCATTGATTTCCCACACCATGTTTGCAGAGGTAGGGGCTTGGCTTGGTTAATCTGTGACTCAGATCTATGGGTCTCTCATTGTTCTCCTGGCACCAGCAGGCAGGTCACGCTCTTCTCCTGGAGATGGAGATGTCAAGAGACTAAGCAGAACCATACAAGTTTTCTCATTGCCAAGTTTCAGAACTACTTCCTTCTATTGAACAGGCAAGTGACATGACCAAATCCAAAAGCAGAGGGCAAGAACATTTAGTTGACTTCATTTTTGGGTAGAAGTACAAAATCACATAACAAAGGGTATAGAAAGAGGAAAGGTGAAGAATCAGGACCATTAATAGAGTATATACCATCTACTATCCTCCCTATATTGTCTTCTTGGGATTTCTGCAATTTAAAGATTTCTGAAAATGTTAGGCATTCTGATGCATATAATGTGATGGACATTGTGTGTTTCATTCACACTGAAAAAGGGTCTAGGCAACACATGGAGCTCCACTTATTCTCAATCTTTCTTCATGCCCATAGTTAATGTGATATTATTTTTAAAAAATGCCGTGGTAACTAAAAAATCATTTCAGTTGCCCAATAGTAAGAATTTTTTTTTCTTTTCCTGGTTATGTAACCTTTCAGAGAAAGTCAAATTCCATTGGGAGAACTGTTGAATGTAAATAGTGGTGATAACTCAAATATCAGTCATAAATCTAGTGAGAAATAGATTCCAGACAGAGAAGCTTCTGTGTATTCATTGTATTAAATGACTACTTTTCAACAACTCTTTCAGACTATAAAACAAACTTTTTTCTGCTTGAACCAGCATATGAAAAAAGTATTTTCTATAGTTTTGAGAAATTAAAGGAAGACTATCTTAAAAGATGATTGTCAGGAGCTATGTTTCAAATGTTCCTTAGCTCAGTATCTCCTTCCTTGAGCCTAGGATCTAAAATTTCATCCTTAGACAATCACTCTTTGTGCTAAGATATTATTGATTTTGAAGTCCTTTATCATCCATTAGTTTATTTTCTCTCTCTAACTCACTGGTGGATCATGTGAAAAATCAATAACCAAAACATCCAGGTCCAAAGACGTCAAGCTGTTACAACATCCTTCACTTTAGCTCCTTTTGTTTTACTTCAGATTATCCAATGTACATATATTTTTTAACCAAAGATCTTGTTGAAAACTATAGACAAGACAAATTTTTAAAAGTCTATTTTTCTTATGATGAATTCTATCCTTTTCCTAGACTCATCCTTCATGGGATGACTGTGACGATTATGTGAATTGACATGTGCAAACCACTTTGGAGAGTGCCAGACACAAAGTATATCATTACTATAGTATGTTACCACATCTGCATCGCTTTATTGCTTTTTTTTTGGTTGTTTGTCTTTTTTTATTAGAAGATTCGCCATAATGAAATAATCCATGGCAAATAATAGGTGTTAAATAAATATGTTATATTTAATATAATTAAAATATGGTTAATATATTTAATATAATTAAATATAAATATATAGTTAATATATTTAATATAATTACATATATGGTTAATCTGAGACTCAGATCTATGGGTTTCTCATTCTTCTCCTGGCACCTGTAGGCAGGTCACGCTCTTCTGGAGATGGTGATGTCAAGTGACTAGGCAGAACCACATGAGGTTTCTTATTGTGGAGTTTCAGAACAGAATATTTATCTATAAAATAACAATTCAATATTTTCTCAATTATGAGAAAAGAGTACTTCTACAGAAATTGCAAAAAAAATACGAAAATGGATAGAATAGATGTACACATTTGTATGGAGGACTAGAATCAGAAAAGCAATCAAATGATCTCAGTTTTGTCTGGGATGGCATGGATGTTGTATAGGCAAGGAAAGGAAATGAATTAGGGTGGTGGGTCTCAAATTTATAATGCATTAGAATCACTTGGAAAGGTAGTTGAAACACAGATTGCTTGGCCGTGTGCCAAGAGTTTCTAACTTAGTTTACCAGGCAAGAGTATGAGAATTTGCATTTCTATTAAGTTCCCAGATGATGCTAATCTAGGGAATGCACTTTGAGAACCACAAAGGAAGGGGGAGATATCATTGTAAATAGAACCAGTTCTCCAAACTCTGACACCATGCAGAGAACAGAGAAGTCTGAACATTAAAAGAGATGGAAAGGCCCCTATCGCACAAAGCACTTCACATTTATTCTCATGTTTCCTCTTACAAAGTTATGAGGTGGGTTTACTAGAAAAATTAGAACAAACTTCTGATAACCAATTAACGATGAAAGTTCACAGTGCATGCACAGGCACACACCCACACACACCATTTGTTTTCCCTTAATCTCATGTCTGTGCAGGTGGCTGGGACCTGAGGGACTGTAGTGGATGCTGCCTAGCACCACCATGGGCCTTAGATTCTTAGTCCTGTCAGCTGTTGGACTTGTTATCAGCTGATGAGAGCATGCTATGCTCACTCCATAGGGGTAGCCCACATATGATGACTAGGCAATGTGCACAGGCTGACCATATTTCCTTGAGACAAAAATGGGATGGGGCTTTTGGTTTTCCTCAACAAACTTGACCCAAGGTAACTCAGCTGCCCCTTTTGCCCCAGGTTACAGATGACCGTGGTTTATTAAATACAAGATGGTCATGAAATAGGAAAACATGTGGTACCATCCTGTTTAAAAACAGTGTGTATGATCAGCCTTAGAGAATCACTCTTTGTGCTAAGATATATTGGTTTAAAAGTCATTTATCATCCATTAGTTTATTTTATCTCTCTAATTCACTGGTGGAAGATGTGAAAAATCAATAATCAATATGTGGGGTATATTAGGCCTGGCCCACTTGCTGTGGTTGGGGCAACTCTAAAGGATGATTTCAGCTCTAAAATTTGATTGGAATTGAACTTACTTAAACCTTGACACCTTTGGGTTCCTTTATTAGGCCAGATTCCCCAAGAGACAGACTGGCATCCTTTGGTTCAGGAAGTTTATTAGGGAGTGTTCTTAGGCGGAATATCTGGAGAGAGTGAAGAAAGTAGGACTGGGTGGTAGGTGATTGGGTAAGGAGTCTGCTGAGATGGGTGCTTTCACCTAGAGGTCTGCTTAGTCAGAAGAAGCAGATTGACTCATCATAGCGTGCAAACAGCAGCGCTGTTAGATGAAAATGGTGGGATCTGCTATGGTTGACCGAATCTATGGAGAACCACACTGACATTCTCCATGGATTTCCATGTCTTCTTCACTGATCAGACATTAAAGCATCAGCATTATCTGGGGGAAGCTTTTTCAACTGTATAATTAAAGCTCTTCCTGAAAAATTGATTTATGTCTCAATAACCAGACTTTAGTATTGTGGTTTATTTTAGGCAATACAGTGCTCAAATGATCACTGAGGAACACAGAAGAGAAGGACTTGGAGAGTGAAGGCACCTCTACACACTGCAAATGAAAATAGAGAGTTCAGAAAAGAGACCCAACTTGAAGAAACATGATCTTCTCAAATACTGACAAACTGTCTTGTGGAAAGAGGTATTGAGTCCCTCTAACTTATTTTGTGACAGTCCTAAGCTAGATGTCCAATCTTCAAGATGATAGGGATAGTGTCTATCACAATTGTCACTGAATCCTCAGGGACTGGCATAGTTCCTGATACAAAATAGGTGTTTAAGAAATATTTGATTAAATGAAAGAAATGGAGGAAATTTTTCATGGGTTCAGATTTTTAACTCAATGGAATGAAAGTCTGCACACTTCAAATTCTCACTCAATCCACAGACTGACTTACAAGATAACTCAAAACCTCATCATTGAGAGGACTCAAGTAGGAGTGAGATCTTTTTCTCTCAAAAAGGGATACTGTAATATCAAATTCCTGTTCTAAATAGGAAATTGGATTTCTAAAGCTTCTTTCAATGTTAAGATTCTTAGTATTTTGAAGACAGAAAGCAGCTCTTCCTTGTGGAAAAAGTGTCAGAAGAAATGGTGGCTACTGTACACAGAAAGTTTGAATTTTCCACTTTGACTGAATTCCCACAGAATTTCCCAAAACACCTTGATGGAAGACAGTTACTCTGATATTCAAACTGAAAGATTCATTATTAATATACCAATTTTTTTGCACTAAGATATGATTTGTTTGTAAGGATCATGAGATTCCCAAAACCTCTGCACTTGTAGTGATAGAGGGTTGTAGATTCATGGATGCTACCTGGTCTCATAAACTGCTACCCCTAAACTAATAATATGGAGTTAAATCCTTTATGTTGTAAATAATGGGCAGGAGCAGAAATTATAGTGCAAGTTCTGAGAGTAGCAAAGTGAACATTTTACATTCAGGAGTTTCAGTTATCTTTGAAGTTTGTAGAAAGCTTGTATAAATTATATGAAAAAAATACCCACTCAAATGAAATTTTGTAAATATGGACCTCCTAAAACACATTCATGAATTCAAAATGCATAGAATAAAGATAGAGATTTTTAGAGGTCTCTATGTTTGTAGATATTCTTTGAGGACAGAAAACTACTTTCATCTCTGAGGCCCTAGAAGGAGATAATATTTATAGAGACATAACTCATTGCCTTTATGAAATCCAGGAGATAGGAATGATCTGAGTCAAAGACAAATAAACTGTTGTCTCATTTATGCTTCTGGGTATATTGAAGCAAGTCAGGTTTCAGCTTATAATTATAATACTTCATCATGAATGGTATTTATTGACACTTGGTTTGAGTTATCTTTCAAAGTCCTTCTAGGTGTGACACTGTGTAAGTGACTGAACAATGTGTCTACTTAACCTGGCTAATGGGTAATGATGGACCTGCCCCCTGGAAGATGTGTTAAGTCAACATGGATATATGTCTGAAATGACTGTCAAAAAAGCGAGCCCTTTAGGAATTTCTAGATACAGGTACTAGTTAATAGAGAGAAAGCAAAAACATGACCTGGGAAGCTATGTGATGAAGTGAAAAGGCATGACTTTGGGAACAGAGAGATATAGGTTTGCTTTCAGTTTCACCACTTGTTAATCTTAGGTCAGTTAGTTATACTGAGCCTCAGATACTTCACTGGTAGAACAGGAGCTGAGAGTATCTGTTTCACTAGTCCGTGGTGACAGTGCGTGTAAGGCTCTCGGCTACGGGTTTGGTACAACGATGATGATACATCTTCATTCTCACCTTCTGTTCACAAAGGATAAACTCTAGATAAGTATTATCCAATAATAGATCAGTTTTGTTGACTGAAAGAGCATCAAGAAGATCTGTTTTAGACAGCCTCTGGAAGGGAGGCACCCTGTGGGGGAATACTGAGACTGTGAGAAGCCAGGAGGAGGAACCAGCAACACTAAAAGGACTTCGGAGTCAGTAGAGTGGGCAGGATCAGCACTGAGTTCTCCTCATATCTCTTCCATGTCTACCAGTGTCTAACCCCTAACATTCTCAAACCGACATTGTACTTTGTTCAGAAGGCCAAGTGTTGAAACATGATTGACTTTCTTGCACATTTTTTACTTTATCTGTAGTAATCCCTGCCTTAACCAGAAGAAAGAGTGAGAATGCAGAGTTGGTTACACACAGGAGAGTTGTGTGAAGTTTCAGAGAATAACTATAGGAAGGAACTTTGTGCTTTCTAGGTTAGGATTTTTCAGCATCAGCAGTACTTGGGATGACTGGGTTTGAGACTGCCCTGTGCATCCTACAGGAGCATGTTTAACCACATCTCTGTCTTCTACTCATCAAATGCCAGTAGTCCAACCCCTGCCTTCAGCTCTTGCATAGTAACAATCAAAAATGTCTTCAGGTATTGCAAAATTGGAGAGCAAATTGACTCCATTGTTATAGCCCAGTCTTTTTTCCAATAAGTAACTATACCCCTCATGATTTATTTTTTACTTTTAATTAACCCCTCTCTTGATATTCAGATAACTTCTACTTTGTTTGTATTACATAGATGTTTGACTAGAACCATGAGTGCAAGAAAACCAACATTTAAATTGTAATCTCCTGGAATTTTAATAAAGTAAGATGTTGAGCTATCAGACTTAGCAGAACCCAGGATTCACTCTTTGTGGAGGATTTTGGAGTTAAAACCTGAATCATTATGGGCATTTTTGATGTTCAATTTTTTAGAAGTTTAAGAGCTTAAACAATAATCTTAGATCCACCTACCCACTTTAATTAGACCCTCAACATACTAACTTTTGGTCTTTGAGAGTAAGGACAATTTCTGCAGAGGAAACAATAATATTTGAAAGGAGACACAATGCCATTCCATGGAGACTAAAAATAATATTGTTTCCTGAATCATGCCTGAAGGAGTGTTTCAGACAGGGATGAAATGAGAGAATGCACATAGACCATCTCACACTGTCTAGCATGGTCCTACTAATAAATATCAACTATTTTTTCTCATTATTATTGTTTTTAATCACCATCCATGCCCTGGTTAAACTACTCATCCATTTAGAATTAAACTGTCTTTGCTTGTCTATTGTTGTTTTTTGCTCTTTTAATGATAATATCATACATTATATTCAGTTATAATGGTGAATTCATTTTGAGTCGTTCAATTAGTATTCCAAATGTATTAGCTTTATGTGGTTCCATCCTGATCATGAACATTACAGGCGTATACTGACTCAGCACTTGGAGATTAAATAGTTTTGGCCCCATAAGGTATTTCTTATGCCTTGTTAATGGCTTCCAAGGACAAGTGCCAGATTTTAGTAAGGACAAATAAATAAAAAAATAAAAAGGCATCAATACTAATTGCTCAAATCACAGGTTTCTCTATAAATATCTGAGCAAAAAATAGTTTCTTTTAAAGCAACCCTGAGGGATGCTTATGGCTATGATAGCTGAAATCTCCTCGGAATTCATGTTTTGTTTCTTAAAAAGAGATGCTGGGCTATTGTTCTGGAGAATTAGGATGCTCTCTTGGAAGGAGTGGAAACAAGAGCTAATAAAGCATTAGAATGGCTTTTTAAATAGAGTAGGGTCTCTGAGTCCTCAGGTGACATTGCCGACTAAAGAGACAGTTAAGGTAATTTGGATGCTAAATGCTTTCCTCTGGACCTAATCTAGGGAGGAATTGTGAATGAGACATGGGAGGGGAAGGAAAATAAACAGCATTGCTACTTATTCTTCATTCATTAAGACACAAAGGGTTAACCTGAAGCTGTGACTATTGACAGATTAGTAGTTCATGGCAGTGCTGGTGGTAATGATAATGATCATTTAAAGCCAACTTTCCTTAGCAAGTACCAGAGAGACACAACACCAGGTACTTCTAGGCATTCTCCCATTACTCCTATAAGTACTATCACCATCATGTTGCAGGTGGGGAAACAACCAGATGGGGAAATGGACAAACTCATGTGAGTGGTAGACTGAGTTTCAATTCCAAGAGCAAATCCAGTGCTGTTTCCTTGTTACATGTTTCAAGAAGCCGGGTATTGTTTAAGCTGCTCTAGAATCAGAATAGGGGTTAAAGGTCCGCGAGGGCCAGAATAGGGATTAAAGGTCCACGAGGGCCAGAATAGGGATTAAAGGTCCACGAGGGCCAGAATAGGGGTTAAAGGTCTGCAAGGACCAGAACTGAAACCAACAAACAGGCACCAGAGGCTTAGTGGTCTCAACAAAGTGAGCAGCACTCCAACAACTCTGGGAACTGGAGTCGTTATGGAGACCATAGTCAGCCAAACCAGAGTCATTAGTTGCAAAGATGCTCTGTAACCTCCCAAGAGACTCAGCTTATCAGATTCTACGCCCCCTTTCATGACACAATTGCTGGAAGACACAAGAGCTCTGGAATGTGCCAGCACAACTAAGTGACCAGAACAATTTGACCCAAAATATTTTTAGAGGTATTCGTAAGGGGAAAAGGATTTAGTAGCCTTAGCTCTTCTTCCTACTCACTAATTACTTCTGACCTCAGGGTTACTGAATCCCTTAAAAATATGCAATGAATTCTTCTACCCCTTATCTTTAACCAAGAATGTTAGATAATAACCAGATGCTTGCATAATAGAATGGTCAATGCATCCTTTCTTGTAAGTATCCTGGTTTTCTTCAATGTATATAAACTGTAATGAAAGTTGGGTGCAACTTATCAGGCCTCTGGTGTGACTGCTCCCTGGGTGTGAATCCTCAGTAAGACTGAATAAAGGTCTTTTGCTAACCTTCCCATTGTTTTCTTACGGCAGTGATTTATTTCTATACACAGTAGGATGTTTTTTCTAGGGACGCCTGAGACAAATGGTATTTTATGTTACTCTATGAAATAGCATTTGTGTTGCTTTGTAGAGCTGACCTTTGAACAATGAGGTTTAGGGGTACCAAGGTCCATGCAGTCAAAATCTGCCTAAAACTTCTGACCGCCCCACCAAGCTTAACCACTAATAGTCTGCTGCTGATGGGAAGTCTTACAAAGTACATAAAATCAATTAACATGTATTTTGTAAGTTATATGTATTATATACTGTAAGCTAGAGAAAATAAAATGTTAAGAAAATCACAAGGAAAAGAAAATAAATTTAGAACACAGTAGCATATTTAACCCTATTAAATTTACATCAGCTGTTTTTAAGGTGAATTGTCTACATCAATATTGTCTGGGATGCTATAAAATCCTGTGGATGTTATTTGTATTACTAACACTAGATATTCAAAATGAAAAGATAATGTGAGAAACATTTTTATTTACAGTATAACAATGTGTTGATGAGAAGAAGCAATATTACTGCAATATAATTTTTATATTTATAGAAAAAAATCATAAGAGTGGACCCTGGAAGTTCAAACTGCCACATTGTTCAGGGTTACCTGTAATTTTTAGGAGTGGCAGAATAGACAAATCTTATCCTGGTACATCCTGGTGGCATAGCGGTTAGGTCAGTCACCTCCAGAGGGGCACAGTCCATGCAGCATCTAAGGACTAGAGTTTGAATCCCAGGTCCAGGGGGAACACCCAATGTAAATAATTAAATAAAAATAAAATAAAATGCTTCTTCCTCCTCTTATTCCTGCCTTGCTCCTTACTCACCTTCATTCCTATGTGTACCTTCCCTTAAAAAAAAAAAAAGAAAAGAAAGAAACCTTACCCTGATTTCATAGAAACATGTCTGCTGGCCTAATATTATAAAATTTAGCCAGACTGGTTTATATAGAATAATAATACCAGATTCAAACTCAGCCTTTACTGAAATGTTTCATGGATCAGTTTGTCCATGCCTGAACATATCTCTTTCCCCTCAGAGATTCTCTCTGGAGCTCTGAAAATGGTTAGTGAGATCCTGTCTGTAAGAATTTTTTTGATTCACATTGGGAAATTATGCAAATAACATAATAATCTGACTTATGCTACCTAGAGAGAGTTAACTGAAGAGGAAAATTAAATGGTATGAATCTAAGTGATGATTTATGATTTGTGAATAAGGGCTACAACATGTGAAAGTTCTAACAATGAAGACTCCTATAAAGGTTGAAAAATTATGTGGGTTGGTACAAAGGCTTCTAGGTAAGATTAACAGTCTGAAATTGAAAAGAAAGCAGTTTGTCCCTTATGATAAGTATCAAGACATTCAGATTAATAATATACTGAGATTTTTATAGAGAACCCTTATACCCCCAGTCCTAGATGGACTGAAAACAAAATATGGCAGCATAACAACACATTTGGAGGTAAGGAAGGGGAAGGAGACGGAATATGATTAATGCTTCAGAGACCTTCAGAGACGAGGTCACTGACTGCTGAGGTTAAATAGCAAATACAATTTCTGTGCTCTGCTACTCAGATTTAGACTGTACTAAAGCAAATATTAGGAGTTAGAATGCCTCTTTCAAATCACCCATGATGTATAGACTTACATGTTAGCAATATATAATCTTAGACAGATGAGACAGAATATTTCCAAATACAAACTTGACTGTGTTAGGGAATTCTGCACCAGTGTTCAGAGAAAGTATCAACTGGGCAACTCTCCCCAGGGAAATAGTAAAACAATGCTATACAGAGACTTTTGGGTTGAGATATGCTAGAGCAAGCAGACCAGGTACCCGAGGTCTTGAATAATATTTCTGCCCTACGTGTGATTTAATATTAAAACTTACAGAGAGTTATGACTTTAGAAAAGTGGTGAGTGGTGAGTATGGAAGCAGGAGGCTGCTTGCATGTGGCAAGGTTATAAGGACAGTCATTAAATAAAAGTAAGTATTGGAGCTTTTGGTTCAAGACCTTTGGTGGTTCGCAGCATCTATTTATTAGAAGTGACTCTATGCCATGCACTATTGTAGGAACTAAAGGGAGCAAGAAGAATATCACCTTTGTGATCACAGTCTAGTGAAAAAGATGCAAATCAATATTAAAATGATCCTTTGAATAAAAGGCATCTAGAACAGTGGTATAGATGGGAGGTGTAAATAAGAGAAGGGGATAAGAAGAATTAAGGCGAAATTAAATAATATAGGATTAGTTTTTAAGTCCCTCAAGTGGTGAGAGACAGCAAGCAAGAAGAGATTTAGGATGACATTTTTTTTCCTAAATTAATTTGAAAGATAAGTAGAGCTACCTTGTTTTAGCAACTTCTAAGAAGGAAATATTCTTTTTCTCACTCCTTAATTTAGTGTCAGCAGAGGTCTAAGACATAAATAGACATAAATGCAATATTTTTCATAATAGAATAGTAAGCACTTTAAAAATGCTATTGTATAAAATAGAGTCTATAAATGTAGAGAGTGAAGTAAAAAAGACTGGGCTTGAAGTCCCAATATGCTGTTTTCTAGAGGTATAACTATGGACATTTAAGGTTCTAAGTATCATTTTTCTTATCTGTGAAATGTTGGCAATCATGAGGTGGAGGTGTGCACAGGTGAAACTGTTGGGCGCAAAGCCAGGTGAAGTGCTGTGCAAAAGAAATAATTCAGTAAGATTTGGTGTAATGAAGCCAGGACTGGGTGTCAACAGTCTGATGTTGGTAAAACTTTACCAATTAGCTATTGAGGGGAAAAATCTCCGATGTGTAAGGTTTGCCAATACCCATGGTGTAAATATTTCTATTATATCATGAGCCATTTCAAACGAAGAACATAATATCACAGAATGTAGAGTTGAAAACTGATGTACCTATTCGACTCTTATTTGGTGGATCAAACTAGGTTCAACACACCACTGGATGTCAGTGTTTCAATGTAATGGGATTTAAATCTAAACAAACTTCATGGTAAAGTAAATTGTTACAAAGCTACCATGGAAAGGAAGAACTTCCTTTTCTCTGTGGCTGGTGAGCTGATAGACTTGAGACAGACTTCCCGAAACTGGAAAATTGAATGGAACATTCCAGTGGTGTGGGGAAACATTTTTGCAATAAGGAGGCAGGTTGGCACCAGAGAGAGGGCAGGGACAGTTAATCTTAGGTCACTGAGACTGGGCTGTGCCCAAGGTCTTTTTAAAAAAATTGTATCAAAGTTATTTAAAAACAAGTTCAAGTGGAGAGATATAGGATAAACAAGCCGGGGGGCAATGTCATTAACTTTTGAATATAATGAACTGTAATTCACTGTCTCTAGAGTAGAATACATGATCCATTAGAGCAGTAAACTTGTTAGTCTTATTCATTATTGCAGCCTGAGGACCTTAAAGAGAACTTGGCACACAAATTGATTAATAAGCATCTGATCAACCCATGACTGAATGAATGACTGAGTGAACTGCGTGCACTAGAATGGGAAGAATGAGCTTGGTCTTCCCAAACATAAATGCTGCGTGGGAGACAGGCACTAAACTGGTTCTAATCAATGCAATCACTAAGTCTAACTAAAGAATACATGTCCTATTTTAGCCTTATAGTGAATATAGATAGATGATAGGTATAGCCGAATTGTTTTAAAGTTACTTTACATATTTAAAAACCTTTTAAATGTGCTTTTGAAAACTTGCCTGCTTCTCACAAATTACAAAACAGGCGCCCCGTCATGTAGAAAAGTGGTTCAACTAATACTGTTCTCAGTACCTTAACCACTTGACAAGGATGCTGTTTTAAAAGAATGTGACACTTTCTTTTTGTAGAGACAGCAATTACCATCATCCTGACCTGGGTATACGTTCACCAGACTCCTCCCAGTGATCTTTGGATACCCAGGATGAAAGTCACTGTCTAGGAGAAGATTTCTAAGGAGAAAATGACCTGGAGCATGTTCAGAGGACAGGGGTCTCTGCCCATGGGCTTTCAGAGTAGAGATTTCCTAGAGTCAGTTTTAAGTTTAAGATTAGCTGTTTTATTTGTTTTCTGCTCACTAGATTCTAAGGTAAAATTGTAGTTGGGTGACAGGAAATGAGGAGTTAAGAGATGAGAATTTATTTTCCGTTGCAGAAGTAGCTTTCATACCTAGAAACTTCCAAACCAAATGTAACACTTGATTACTAAATCCACCTTATCACATGTTCAATCTAATGTTTCTATCGGCCTATGAGATTCTCTTAAGCTGGCTTTCATTTGCTTCTCAAAAGGCCCCACAGTCCAAAAAGTTTAAGAACCACTTATGGGTATCTTGTGTGTATGCTCCAAAAAAGACAAAACAAAAATATTATATTGTACTTCTTTTTACTGTGAACCCTCTCAAATTATCTCTGGCAAAAGGGTTATAAATGATGCATGAATGTGGATAAATTGTGCTAAATGATGATTATTTAATTGACTTAAAATAGCATGCTAATTCCTCAAAAATTAAACATTGAACTAATTACAAGGTGACCTAGAATTTCCTTTCCTCGGTATAATACTCAGGAGAACTGAAAACATATGTTTCAACAAAATCCTGTACAAAATGTTCATAAATGCATTATTCATACTAGCTCAAACGTGGAGGTAACATTGATGCCTATCAGGTGCTGGGGAGATGAAGGAAATGCAATATACACATACAAGAGAATATTGTTTAGTCTTAAAAAGGAATGAAAATTGATATATGCTATGTGGATGAACCAAGAAAACATTTTCAAAGTGACAGAAGCCAGGCACTAAAGGCAACATTGCGTTAGCTTCCACTAAATAAGATGTCTAGTCTAGGAAAATCCATAGGCAGAAGGTAGTTTAGTGGCAGCCAGGGCCTGGGAAAGGGGAATATTGACCTACTAATAGATACGAGAATTCATCATGGAGTGATAGTTAATATACAAAAAATCACACATGCACATTTTAAAAGGGTACATTTTTGGTATATGAATTATATGTCATGTCTTCACATATCAACTCAAACAAAATAAAACAAGGCTCAAAATCCCATATAAGAGAATATTCCAAAGAATTACAGGAACCAGTGGAAAGAATTCCTAATGGAACAATTTGAGATAAATAAGTAAATAATATATCTGTCTGCATTATATTAGATTATAATCCAAAATATAAAATAAATATCTATAAATCCATGAAGATGTGAGTAAAGGATTGAATTAATAATAAATGAGGAAAATAAACAAATCTCTATGAAAGAATTTTTGTAGCTGTTCACTTCCCTGAAGGAGAGGGGAGAATAACTCTTGACTCCTCAAGTGTATATTATATACAGTACAGCACAGTATGGAAAAGTGGAGGACAGAGTAACTTGTAGAAGAGAAATATGAGAAATATTCCCTTAGCCAGAAGTCAGCATCAAAAGTGGTAAGTCACACTGATAGTACATACAATTGATACCATGGGAGGAAAATGGCACTTTTTGTGATCTTCCTCCCTCGAACCTACAATCCCAGTATATCTTGAGAAAAACATCAGTTTGCATTCAAGGCACATCCTCCAATATGACCTCACTATTATCTAGTAATTTACCCTCATTTCTGATCTATGCAAACTGAGCAATGGACATCGATACATGAAAAGTATTCCAACATGTTTACATTGGGGTATAGCCATAAACCAATTCAACGATGCTCTTACACCAGACTCTTAACTTCAGTTATAGGAACCATGTCTGTTTTACTCAGTTAGGTGGCAGTATCCACAGATGCCCCCAAATATTGATGAAATGAATGCATAAACCAAGTGAAGGAACAGGGTGCTCCATGATTCATTGCAGCTTTTCAAAGCTATGATTACAAGTTAACTGTTATATCATTCTCAGTTCAAGAGTTATTTTTTTAAAGTTTTCTTCAGTTGTATGAAAAAGAGAAAACAGGAAGAACAAAGTAAGACTGAAGGAGATAAGTATGGATTTCTCTTACTTCTAATACTGAATAGTATTCCTCTTTCATTCCTAATAGACTGGAAGTTTTTGAAGAAGATCAAGAAAATTTAATTATAATTTACCCAGTGGGGATTTTGCCAGGTAAAAACTTACACGTTTGTTTCCTTAATTAACTGTTGAACAGCTGATGATGTATTTATTGATTCATTTTTATTTCAAACAATTGTTTGATTTTTCTTGGAGGAAATCTCAGTAAGAGATGCTGATAAATAAATTTTTTAATCTTGTTAATTGAAATACGATCTTTAAATATTGAAACTGAAGCTTTTTTTCTATTTTCGAATTATTCATCTTGGAAACTACATATTATTAAGCTCCCAGTTCATATTTCCAAGGAAAATATGAGTAACATTTCCAAGGAAAAAGATTGTCCACTTTCCTCATGTTGATCTTAATTCATTGAACTGCATGAAATTTGTATCTCCCACTTCTAATGAGTGTTTATTCTTGAGATCTAAATTGATTTTATTAAATAGTATTTATATTTATACTTCTTGCCTTACCAACTTTAGATACTTTGAGTCCCCAGTATGAAAGACGAGAATATAAATTCGTGTAGTGTTTGGGTTTAAATTGTACCTAAGGATAGCATTTTTAAAAATGTGATTAAATGTCAAATTTTTCTTTTACTGCTATTCCTATTTTTCTAGTTATAGCTGTCATAGACACTATATGGTATATTGGTTTGCTGCCCAGATTTCTTCCATTGGGTCATTGCACCTATCTTCCAGCTGCTGTGAGTTCTAACCCTCCACTCTCTGGGAGTCTTTTATGCAATGACTGACAGTGCCTCAAACCAACTGGGCACACTTACAGATGTATAGCTGTGGAATTGATGACCCTACCATATAACTCATGATCCAGTTGTTGCTAGCCTGGTAAAAGTGGTGGAACAGACTCAATACAGCAGTTGAGTTGTCTACTTGTCACTAACAGCATTCTTCTAGACTATATCTTAAAAACAATCTATATTTCAGTATCTTGATAGGTAGTAAACATGGCAGCAGAACCAGAGGTACAAATAGGAGTGATCTCATTCATTATCATTCCCATTATCCCAGAAGGGCAATATGTGCTTCTGTTCTAGCAACTTTAGGCTCCATGGGTCTTGGAGAGCA
This sequence comes from Solenodon paradoxus, assembly GCA_004363575.1. Taxonomy (NCBI): domain Eukaryota; kingdom Metazoa; phylum Chordata; class Mammalia; order Eulipotyphla; family Solenodontidae; genus Solenodon; species Solenodon paradoxus. The sequence goes on from RJWH01003621.1 coordinate 119,049, forward strand.
GACACTTCCAAGTAAAATTCCCACTAAACATAAAGCCATGACTGCCACTGGTTGCTTTAGGAGTTGCATACCTGCAAGTTATTAATCAATGTAGTCACCATGAAGTCCAGATTATTGACCCTGATCTTTTTGGGGAGCAGGGCAACTGATCAGTATCAGGAGGGAGTACGTTTGGAAACTAGATGACCCACTGGGGCATCAACAAGTTCTCCCATGGTAGTTTTAAGGTGAGGAAGGGGAACAACTGTTGACTGATAAAGGCATGCATACCAGGAAATCAGCTTCTTCAGGAATAAGTGAGACCAACAAGCAAGACTATTGAAATGATGGCACTATTAGAATCACTAACAGAAAAAGAGGAAAATTGAATACATTGAATATGGAGGATGGTGGAAGGAGAGTATGAGTATCAGTTACGGTTTTGAATAACTAAAGCATGTGTGTGGGGGGTGGGACATGTAGTTCCCACTTTCAATGGCCATCAGAATTCCAGAGAAGCTATGTCTAGATGGAATGAATTTAGCATAAAAAAAGGAAGCTTCTGAGCAGTGTAAAACAGACAGAAGAGATTGTGTGCCTCACCCAAATCCCCTTTCCAGGCTTTGTCTCTCACCGGTCCTGAGTTTTGACTCCTAATGGCTAACAACTGCTCCTTTCTCCTGAAATGCTCTCAGTCTATGGAAACGAGATCACATGTACTCTTTGGAGTGGCTTAAGTCAAGAACTTTCTCTCTTGGGGTAAAAAGAACTGCTGCATTATGTCAGACTAGGATTTATGTTGCATTGCTATTTATGCTCCAATGCTCATAGGATGAGAATGAACCAGGCATTCTTGTTTGGCTTCTTCCTCTTCTTTTTTTGGCTTCCTTATTGTCTCCAAGCTCTGTCTAAGACTTTTTCTCAGAAAAGTACTTGAAAAAGAATCCCTATTTCTAGAAATTCAAACCAAGATATATGCTTACTGCAAAAACATTCAAAAATTCAGAAAAATGTTTTTAAGTCATCCATAGTCCTGACTCTTACTGTTTACCACTGATGATAGCATTTAATTTTCCAAATGCTTCCATGTTTATTGAAACATTCATATAAATGGAATTATAGAGGTGGTTTATGTGGACTCATATACATATATATGCATGTACTGTGCGTTTTTCTGTATGCAAACACATATGATGTGGTGGATAAATTTCTAGTCAGTAAATTGTGGCAGAAGACCTTTTCCCCGACGCCAATGCAGAAGTTAGTCTGCCAGGAATTTTCCATGATACTACGAGACTGTAGCTACGTCCTGTTATCATACTATGGTGACTATCCTGTTCTATGGAGACTGCAGCTATGTCCTGTTATCGTGACTAAGGACAAAAAAGCATCACCTCCCTACTCTGCAGCTGTACGTAACTGATACCAGTCACCAGTAGAAACCACATGTGGCCAAGGAGATGAATCATTACTTCAGAGTATAAAAGGAGCTCCCCTAGACCCCCTGTTGCTCAACTTTGGGTAACAATACCTTGAGCCTGTACCAGTGTTTGCACTAAAGTGCTATTTTCTCTACATTTCCAGTGCCCGGGTTTCAGTCTTCTCACCATCTGGAGGCTCTCCCATAATAAAATGATTCTAAAGATTGTAAATAATATAGTCATTATTAACAAGCTATATTATCTTGTTATATATAGTCTCTGTATGAATATAAATTAACCAGTTTCCTATTTATCCTAATAGCTAGCTGTATAAAGCCTATGGTAAAAATTATTACACATATGTCTTTGCATAGTCATCCAATTATTTGCAGAGATAAACTTTTAGAAAAATAATTGTTAGGTGAAAGAGCACAACATTTAAGAATTTTATTTCCTTCTGGAAAATTGTTTTCAGTGAACTATGTATGAAACATTTCCTCACATTTTTGACCATACTTGGTCAATGACAATTTAGGACTAGCTAAATCAGCCTATATATTAGAATTGACAATTGAGAAAGAAGTTTTGGATGGGCTAATTGAATTGAGTATTAAGATTATTGACTAATTTAATATTTCTAATGGAAGCTAAAATATAAAACATCAGAACAATTACATGTCTACATGCTCAATGAACAAGAACTTTACTGAAGTTCTATAACCTTGTAGCTAAATTTTGTTCCTGTCCAATGTGACAATGAGCAAACTGTCTGTAAGACAGACTAACTTGCTTATATTTACACAGGTAGTTAAAGCTACTTTGGTCTGCACAAGTCCTGAGTTCTGATTTTTCTAGATTCCCCATTATTTTTCATAGGTTATCTTAAATTTAAAAATACTGGATTATGAAAATAAAGTCAACAAAAAGAAAATGATTTGATGAATGTTAATTAAGAAGCTGCTGATATCTGAAGTATTAGGAAACAGTCCTAGCCTTTCCCATATGACCTGTTAAAGTTTTCCCTAGCTTATCTGCTATCCCTTTTCCCAAAAGTAATAACTGCTTTGGGGAATGTTCATTGTCAACATAAATGAGAGGATTTTAATCCTAATGTGATATTAGACTGGCATGAAGAGCAGAGGTTTCTTTTTATACATGGATGTAAATATACATATACAAATACAGATACTTGTCTATTCCTATCTATATATGTATATACATTTAGAATGTATATACAAATAATATACACATAGATATACACATACATAAATAGGATATATACAGGTATACCCTTGTGGAGTAGTGGTTAGGTGTCCTGTCTCTGGCTGAGAGTATAGTCCACATACATCCAAGGATCTGGGTTTATATCCCAGGCCAGTGAGCAACCAAGGTGACTGATTAAATAAAAATAAAGTGCTTCTCCCTCCTCTCTCTTCCTGCCTGCCTGGTCACCTTCATTTCTGCCTGTACCTTTCCTTAAAATACATATATAATATAATTATTATAAATATAATAATATGATATATATTACACATACCTACAAGATAAATTATATATATTATTTTTCTTGTACCACCCCATCCATAATATTTTATATATGTATACATGTTTTACATATATAATCTATCTATCTATCTCTATATATGTGTGTGTAGTTTGATTTTTTTTCTTGACAGGTCTTTCCTAGAAGGAAGTTGAGAAAGTGATCCTCCCTGTGCTGGAGTTAGCTGAGCTGTGGTCCTCTTGGCTGTGTCTGTGTGACTGGGGTGAATAGTGGTGACACAGTGGCATGGTCTCTCCAGACCAGAAGTGACAGAGCTTGTCCTCCGTTCTTATGGCCTTCGTGCCCATGGAAGAAACCCAGATGAAGGAGCTGACCACTGATGACTGCATTGACTACAGTGTCACCAAAGAATGGAGTTTGGGGGTTGAGGGTAATAGGAACAGAACAGGGGCTGTAGAAACACAATGACACTAGAGAAAACCCGGAAGCTGGTGCCTTATCAACTTGAACTAAAAAGCTGACAGATTGACATCAAACAAAAATGCCTACATCACATCAGACAGACAAGAGAAAATCAACAAAGGAGAAAAACAAACCAGACAGGAAAAAACTTGTTCCTGCCTCTGCTTTAATATTAACATTTAGCCAAATAGCTGAGTGCAAGAATGAACAGTTAGTTCCCAAGTACTCTGATAAGTGGCATCTGTAAATCTGCGGGTCATCAGGAGACACATCTCTTCTTCCTTTTCTTCTTCAGGGTATGGCCCACTGTCACCCTTGAGAGTGCCTTTTCTTTTTCTGATTACAATTCTACTCATTCAGTAAGGCCTTGAGTGTGTCCTGAAATTCCTTTCTGAGACTTGACTCAAGAAACAAATTCATAGGGCACAGAACACCTGGGGAGGTGAGAAGGAAGAGACCAGGATTGGTGAAGTGGGTAGCCCACCCTATGCTGGGCTTTTCTGGCCAAACTGCACTTGGCTGGGACGAAGGTCAGTTGGATGACTTGTTAATCCTGAGGCCTGAATTTGGAATCCCATCCTGTTCCTCTGTCACCCTCCAGCACTTCTGGAACTAAGTTCCCTAGCCCCTCTCCCTGACAAGGGGATGAGATAACAGTATAGTGGGATGGGCAGCCATGTTAGGGGCACCTATTGGCCACAAGAATCAGTCTACATGAAATCCAAATAAAGTGTGCATTGATGTCAGCATTTCCCGGTCACTCACCTAAGTTGCCTTTTCTGTCCCCCTGCTTTAGTCAATCAAGGGGAGGGTAGATGAAGAACTGCCCTGTTAGCAGACTTAATGCATTGTAACTTTTCTAAATAGATGGATAAACCATTCAGTAGCCTTGACTTTTTTGAAAGCAATGTAGATGCAGTTACAGTGATTTGGAAGCTGTGTGATGGCTACAGTAAAGTGAACTTTTGTTCAAGAGCACCTTTGTTTAGGAAGTACTTACACTACTATACATTAGGACTTACCTGCTATGCCAACTTTAGAGCATCATCTGATGACTTATAGTGCCACAGTAACTAACATCTCAATAACACATTTAAAAAAGTGAACTAATTCTACCTCATTTTATACAGGACATTGAAGTAGATGACAGAGAAAATAATTGACAACAGGAGTTAAATCTTGGTTATGTCACGCGAATTTTCTTTAAGAATTGGTTTTATCATTCAAATGCTAGAAAGAAAATGTTCTTTTAGCAACAATCTGATCAGTGTAACAATTGCTTTATTGTAATAAATACTTTAGGGGCTTAGTAGAGGCCCCAAATCTTATAGCAGTGATTTTTCAAACAGAACCTCATTGAATCATCAGCTAAAACCTTACCTTTGCCCACAATACAATATTTGAAGAAAGACAGGAAGTTTCATAATCTTCCACTCTCCCACACAGACAAAATTTGATTCTATTCATAGGTGAGGTAGAAAAATAGAGAGGAAGGTATGCTACTTATGGAATCCTAACAAGGAGAGGATTCCTGCCTAAAAAGATGCAGCTTGGCTTATGAAGTCTATAGAAATGTTTTAGTGTTTAGAAATGTTTAGTAATATTCTTCAGTTACCTATAGCCAATGCTATTTGTTCAGCTCATCTGACAAATTGTAAGAACATGTATTTATTCCCATATGTTTTTACAGGTTTGAATTCGCTGCAACATTTGGAAGAGAGAGAAATTCACTTTACAAAAGAAAAATCAAATTAAAAATTAAATTAAAAAATCTATTATATCTCATTGTTTTTAGAGGAGAGGAGAAATGGGTGAGATTTGGATGGAGGATATTTTCTACCTCTGGATGATATAACAGTCCACAGAAGTACCACTAGTTCTGGAAATGGAGCCCTGATCTTTCTTTCTTGGTACCTGGTATAATTCAGAAATTGCCATTGTTGTCAACTCCTGCACATGGTAGAAGGAAGCAAACACCCTTTTTCAGGAAGATAAAGAGCTTGATATCTCCATGAGCAAAATCAGATTCACATGCTTGAGATTATATGGGGAAAAATAATCAGTTGCATGATCCAAAATATATGAGCTTTAGGAGACTATTAGTTTTCTAGATAGTATAGTAAGGTTTGACTGAATTGGCAGACAGGCTGGTGGCATGGGGGAAAAGGTTCACATTAGTTCTGAGGCAAGATTATGTGACAAATTATCTGTCTTCCTTCGGTGCTTGAGAAGCACTTTTTCCCTTGTCCTCGCCCAAGCATGCTAACAGATTTTCCTTTTGGAACAGAGGCCACGTTTCCTTGCCTCAGGAATTCTTTTGTAGCTTTGGACACAGACCAGGAACCAGAAGTTTCCAGGCCTCCAAAGCAATTAAAACTCCCTCTTCTCAGTCTTGTATTCTTTTGATAGGGAGTTGAAGGCTCATGGCAGGGGAGAGAAACACTGGAATTTGAAAAAGGCCCCGGGACAGATAGGCTTAGCGTCTCAAGATCTGAAAGTTGTTGGGGTATTGAGTTGAAGCCCTGAGCCTTGCTCGAATACAGTGCTTTGGATGAGGACTGCTGGTAGCTGTCACCTAGATGTCTCTGTGCCCTGAGTTCTTATGATGTGGGGTGTAGATAGGAGCCTTTTCCAGAAGCACTGGGGTCTGGCAGAGGAACAGGCAGTGATGCTGAGTGTGGGTCTCTGGTTTAACGAGTCACCCAGCCTGGGCTGATCTCAGCCAAGTGCCATGACTGACTCCCTATTCCCTGCCCTTGTCTCATCTTCCCAACTCTTCTTCACCCTGCCAGTTCTTGAGTTCAGTCTTCAAAAGGAATTTTAAGACCTATTAAAGCATTCAAGAGTGAGAAGAGTTCAACTGAAGATAAAAGAAAAAGGAAAAAGAGAAAATACTCTCAAGAGCAAGAGTGGGTTCCTCTTGAAAGGAGATGATTCTGGACTTTACACAGAGCAGTTACTGAAGAATATCTTGTTGATTAACTGGTCTTTCTGCTGTCCAGGCCTATGTACTTGTTTTATTTAATGGATCCTGTTAGTTAGCTTGAGCCCCAACTTGCTTCCTTTCACTTGAAGGCAATAATAGGGTCGATGAAGACTTTTGCAAAGGTTACTTCTGCTCTTCCTTCTCCCCAGTGGCAGTCCCTCACGTCCCAGCTGCCTCACTTGCTGGGTATCTGAAATAACTTATCAGACTTTTACCTGCACATACCTGCATGTACAGTGCATTCCTATTGCAAAATGGAAAGAGCAGAGCAGTCACGGGTCATCTCATAGGCCTTCCTGGCCAACTTCACAATGGGGAGTGGACTATTTTGCTGACAAAACAGCAAAGGGAAAGTCCTGCCCATATTCCACTTAATAACACATTTACCACTTTCTCCCCAATTGTCTCCCACCCCAAAATTTCAGAGAAACATAGAAACGTTAGGGTTCAGTTCAATGACCCCTCTACTGCCAATAGCTAATGGGTTTTTCAATACAGGTAGATCTGGATTGATAAAGGCTGGGGAAGATATAAATGTTCTCAGAGCCACGTAGATCTGGATTGGAAAAAAGGTGGGAGGGAGACATAAATGTTCTCAAAACAACAGAATAAGAGTCCATTTTGAATGGAGCCTCTGGGGATTATTGATAAAAGGTTTCAGAAATCCAGAGGATTTTAGACACAAATGGAGATTGAGAAGGCATTTGAGCTATCTTCTTTCTGTTCTCTTTAACCATGACCTCGTTTAGAAACAGTCAACTATCAAGAGGCAGATGTCAGTGAGATAGTCGGGTAATAGACAATTTATTCACAATTGCAAAGCTCCAAAGAGAATTGCTAAAATCTAAGTCATCCCTCCAACCAGGTTGAAAGTTCTCAGAATGAAATGGAAAATAAAAATGCTATTTGAAGAAATTAACTTTGAGGATTGAAACTAAAAGTGGACTAGCTATTTGTTGGAGCTGAAAGCATGGCTTACAGTTAGCATGCTCTCCCAGGGCACCAGGGAGGACTTGATCTGATGTCTACAGCCCCCACAGCTCAATGCTAGCTGGTTCCTGACTTTCTACCCTTACACATGCTAATTTCTTTGGGCTCCAAGCTGAGGAAAAACTCCAGGCTGGATGAAAGAAGCACCTTTAACAGTGTGTAATCTTCCTCTCTCTGGTTGAATATATCTCTTTCTCTCCTTGGTCCTAAATCTTGACACACTGATAATCATCTGGATACTTTTTAATTCAACACTCCAGAACACTTAAACTTTGACATTAGGACCCAAGTATCAGATCTGAGTGACTCCAATGTGAGGCTGAATTTGAGACTAAATACTAATTTGACCCCCTTCTCTTCAATATCATCACTCATACCCCTCAAATTACATCGAACCCTAGCCCACAATGATAACCAATTATTCAAGTGATATTTTCTGGCAGGTATCAATATTTTTTAAAGTACTAAGAGAAAAATGGTAAATAGGTACATCTGTTTATGGGTAACAGGGAATTTTGGACTTTCTGCTCAATTTTGCTCTCAAACTAAAACAGCTTTAAAAATAAAATCTATTAAATTAATTATTAAAAACCATAGACACTGTCATAGTCATTTTGAGTTGTTAAAAAAGAAATGCAACAGAAATTTTTCACAATTCTCGGGGCTGGGAAGGCCAAGGTGCAGGGACTGGTGAACTTGATGTCTGATGGAAATCTGAAATTGCTTCCTAAACAGCTGTCTTCTCATTGTAACTTCACATGGAAGGAGGAGGGAGGGAGCTGTCTGGATCTCTTTTATAAAAACATTAATCCCGTTCAGGAGGGCTCTGCCCTCATGACCTAATCATCTCCCACAAGTCCCACCTCCTAATAAACCTTGAAGGTTAAGATTTCAACATCTGAAATTGAGAGGCAAACATAAATATTCAAAAATCAAGAAAAAGTGATAAAAAATAAAAATAGATGGACTGGACTAATATTGATCTTGCTTTAGCATATGTTAACATTGCAGCTCACAGGAAGCCAGACCTCTGTCTTCTAACTTAGTTCAGTGGCATCTCTCTGTCCTTATCATTCTACTCTTTACCAGTCATCTTGGAACAGCCGAATGTACTGCAAAAACCTGACTTCCCTAAAACTAGGGTTACCATGTGTCCTAATTTGTCTGGGACTGTCCCATTTTAGCAATGTCAAATCAACTCACTGTCACTGTTAAGGTCAGCAGTTGAAAGTTGAAGTTCCAACAAAAAAATGTGAGAAAATACATCTTCCCAATAATTGGTCTACACTAGATAGAACAAACATGGCATCTGAAATGCCTGTAAACTAATCTCAACGACCTTAAACTTCACTTTATGCCAAAATTTACATCTTGTTAATAAGTTAGCATATCACAAACACTACACCTTTGGGAGTAATGACGCTTCTCAGGAAAACCATATAAGAATTTAAATGCATGGTTTTCTCTAAGGAAATCCCATCCGGTTCACAGGAATCTCATGAATATTAATTAGTGCCACTTGCTCCCTCAGTAACTCCATAAATCTACCAGTTTCTAGACTCCAGTGCACGTCTCTCTCTGTCTTGAAGCATACCCATATGCATCTTATATGTGCACTTTTCTTGCCTTGCTCATTTTAGAATATACTCAAACCCACCATCCCTGAATGTGTGCTTTCCTTTTCTAATATACCTTTCTTTCACCTATTCCTGACTCTTTTAATTCTTTCTCCTAAGGGATCAGAAGAACCTGAGGGCCTGGATAAGATCCCTTCATGCTCAACCTTTTCACAGAAACCTCCCCTGCCTTTCATGACAATGTGATGTTCCAACTGGTCCTGGTTTTAACTCCAAAAATTATGGGAAATCTACCCAGAACCCAACTGATTATAGCCCATATGTGCCTTCTAACTTCTAGTCTTCTCTTTTTTTTTTCAAAAGAGAAGTGTGTCATGGGTCACCAATTAAGTCCTCTTTCAGGTGAAAGAGCCATAACATCTCATCTAGACCAAATTAATAGCCCATTCAGACGTAGTTGACTGAGCTACTCAGGTGCTCCAAAAGAATTTACACCCGTTATCTAACCACAAAGGTGTGAGGTGTGACCAGTATAGCTGCTAAGAACGTAAGCAATTCTGCCCATATTTGAAAAATCAATGGTAGTCATTCATGGTATATAATTTGTGTATCCAACTCTGTAACTATACCTGAGTGTGAGAAAGTGTGAGACTATTTCAGCAGGGAAAATTGACTTTTTTTTCTCCTTTGTAGCATTAGAAGGATGGAAAAAATTTCCTTATGCCGTCAGGGAAAGTTTAAATTTAAGCTCTTTTTGCTTACAAGGAAAAAAATAAACCCAGAATTTTCAGTTGTTAATGATTCTGGCTCAGGTTTAATGAGCCATAAAGGTTTAATGTGGAAAAACAACAAGCAGAGGAAAATGGGTGGGACAGGAAGGGAAGAAAGTGCCTTTAGCGAAACTAAAAGAGGAAGGGTTTTCCCTGAGCTAAAAATGGGTCAAAGTATGGAGCGGAATTAAACAAGGGAATGGGGTCAGGTTAACTGTGCATTCCCCCTAAACTTCCTGGCACCCAGTGGTCTCCATGATGAAGATAGGCCTATACATTGGTTAATAAATCCCTGTACTATCCCTTGCCAGGTGGTGGTGATAGGGATCCTCTGGGCTTGGGATCCCCTCCAGGGGTTCTCAGTGGTACCAGGAAAGCATTTAAGAGAGCCAACATAGTGAGTTTATCACAGAAAAAACAAAAGTACATTCTTGATACTTAAAAATGGGCAGGTTTGCAAGGAGTGCCTGGGCCTTGTTCCAAGCAGGTCCAGGTTCTTAAGGGGTAGGTGAAATAAAGGAGAGCACATTCACGAGACGGGTAGGGATCTTCTGAGTACTTGCTGGCCAGTTCTCAGAATTGGGGCTATACCCCTTTTTCACCTTTATATGGGAATTTTGGATACACGATGGTGTCAGTTACATGATAGGTAAAGGGGGAAGGTTGGTTATGCTAATGCATTATAATTTTATTTTAATTATCTAAAGGCCACTCTATATCCGATGACCTGTCTCATAATACACTGAATTTCTATGACAGGAAGGAAGAAGTATAAAACTCATCTACGAAGTGAACTTCATCTAGGCTATTAACCTCTGGGCAGTCATCTATCCGTAACTGTTAAGTAGCAGTTAGCCATGAGCAGGGGATGGGGAAAGAGTCAAAATAATAATACAGATACTGGGCCCTACCAATCAGCTTAAAGGTCAGGGAACCTACCAACCAGCAGTCCTAAAAAAGAGAGAACAGAGCCAAACCTTTCGGGGTCGGTTCTAACTGGCATGCAATGCAGATGCAAAAGGAGCAAGGTTCACCTTTTGGTGAACCCACCCCACTCTATGCTCATTATGTAAAAGTTACAGTTCAGAACCCCTTGTGGGCAACCAGGGCAAAATGCCCGTAGGTGGAATCAAGGGTGTGGACCTCAGCCAGAGCTCCGTACAGGTCTGAATCCCTAGAATTCAGGGTCAGCTTCTCTGGGAACAACCTACCCTCTATCTACCTTGAGGTGTACCCTTGCTTTCCCCTTCTTCCACCCTTACTTTCACTTTACCACTGTGCCCATAAAACTTCATTATTTGCTGCATTTCTCCTGAGACCTGGTGAAACTGACATGCAAGTGTCTCGAGGTCAATCTTCTCCATAAGACCCCTTGTGGTATCATAACAATGATACAGATGAACTACCCTCTGAACTTGGCTCATGGTTTAGGACACACAATTTGACAATTCACACTGATGAGTTATTTTGGTGATTGGAAGTGGGTGGAAGCCCAAATTTTAGATCCCCCTCCATGCAACCCCACACATTTTAGATATCAAGTGTTCCATCATAAGGAAAGCAAGACATAAGGACAAAGCACAAAAACAATCACCATGCACGAGAGAGTCAATCCAAGATGGCAAACGAACTCCTGATGTTAAATAAAATAAACTCTCTTCTCATCAATAATCAACAGGGTCTTCACAGAAGTAATTTAAAATAAGGCAATTAGGGTGGAATCTAATCCTATTTGACGGGTGTCCCACTGAAAAAAGATTAGGACAAAAAGAAGCAAGCCTGCTGAGGAAAGGCACAGAAGGCAGTCATCCACAAGTCAGGAGAGAGTACTCAGGAGAAACCAACACTGGTCACATGGTGATCTCACACTTCTACTCTCAGAAGTGTGGAAAAGTTCATTTCTGTTGTTTAAGACATACAGTTTGTGATATTTGGTTATGGCAGTCCTAGCTAACGAATGTAATTAAAGAATTCTACAGGCAATTTTTTCAACTCATAATGAGCTTTTTTTCTGAAGTGTCCAAATATGGGACTTGTGGCAAATACATTATTCAGAATCACCGCTCCTAACTTTTACTGGATACATCTTGCTGGTCTAGAATCCTTTCCCTCTGAGCTATCAAAGACACTTGGTGGAGGATATTTCTTCTCTGTCAATGTCTTTTTGTCTTTCTATTCGGTTGAGGAGAAAGTTTCCTCATTCCTCTGAGGTTTTTCATGGGGTGGACAAACAAATTTCTTCACACAGAATTAGTAAGAGAAAGGATCAAATGACATAGGTATGGAAAATTTACATTGCTGGAATTCTAAAGTAAATGGGAGAGACCAAAGACTTATATCCTTTGTTGAGATACAGGAAAGGGGACTTGAGGTGTCTAGGAGAGAGGTGGTTCTTTACTAGGCAAAGAATAGATGATTCATTTTTTTTTCTCTAAATTTAGGCTGAATTTCATTGAGAGGATATCTTTATAGATAAATTTACATCCAGATTACAGTCTCCCCAAATTTCATTTTTCTAGGCATGTCGAGAATAATCACTTTTTTGATTAAGAGAAGGCTAAAGGGCTAGGATAAAGATAGCCTCACTTCTGAAATTGCCATTGTTTGCAGCCCAAAATAATCTGCATGGCAGAGAGGGGTGTAGTCTCCTCCTGTAGAGGAGACTAATTCTGAGAATTTGTGTTGATCTGTTTTGAGTACCTTCATTTCCATGTCCTACTAAAAATTCTTAGTGCAGTAGTTTCTCACATTTCCTTTAATTCTACCCCCATAAGTGGAGTGAGTTACCTAGTTGGTGATTTAGGGATGGGAACGGGGTATTAGTTTCGGAGCCTTTTCCTTTCCTCCTTGTCATGGAAGGCAGCGTCCCTCAGAATAAATTGTTTTCTTTGTGTGCTCCCCTGATCCTCCCTTATACTCAGACACCTCTGGTTGAGAAGCTGTGATTATCCAGTGTTGTCTGTGACAGTATGAAATGGGCAGTCCATTGTCACTGTGCATGTTTCTAGGTACTTACTATGTGGCAAGTATCTTTAAACTTGGTGGTTTTAAAACAATAATCATTTTAGTAAGTTTATCATTCTGCATGTCAGAGATTTGGGCAGGGCAGAGTATGTGCTCTGTGCTCTGTGATGTCTAGGGCTTTTAGTTAAATTGGTTCAGATAACTAGATTTGGTTCAGCTGGTTTCAGAAGCCATCAGAGGGGTCTCTCAGATTTTCTCCACATTGATCTACCAGGACCAGAATATAGTGGATTTTCATTGACATATCTTTGTCTGGACGGGCAGAGCTAAAGCAATTAGGACCAGCTATGCATCTCAAGGTACATGGTACCTCTACGAGGCTCCCTTGGACTCCTCACATTATAGTGGTCTCTGAGTAGTTCAATTTCCTACAACATAGTTGACTTTTCCCGTACTGACCTAGTCTCAAAAATGATACGGCCACACTTCTGATAGATTGCATTGGCTACAAGTGAGAAACAGGATCAGACAAGATTTAAGAGATAGAGGATTGACTGACTACACATGAGTATGAGTAACAGGAGGTAATTCCAAGTATGGGGGATATTTTTTTAGAAATTAGCCACAATGTTTAAGTCATGTTCTTAAATTGGTAATTAAGGTGCTATTGTCATCTCCATCTGCCTTATGCTTTTGTTTTACTTTCTATTTTATTCAAAAACTGAGGCCAAGAAAAGTGAGATATTTTTCACTGGCCCTCCCATACATCAGCAACAGCTATCATCTGTCCTTGCAATATGGTTTGGATCCAAAATAACCTAATTATAGACATCATTCAAAAAAAAACTCTGCTTACATGCAAATAAGAGAATGTAAATAGAGGCCTGTGGGTTGGGAAGTTGTATGACACCATGTGTTAGTCACAGATTAGTATCACATCTTAATTAAGGAATAAACTTGAAACAAAGAAAGGAATTTTGCAAACAGGATGATTAAAACAGCCTGCTGCCCTGCCATTCTGAAATTCAACTTTAATCCTTCCTCCTCGTGAGCCAAGTGGCTGTTAGGACTAGAAGGCAGACAGGGCCTGGAGGATATGAATAAGAGGGATTTTTCGGGGCTTGCCATGCTTAGGACATCCTGAGACCAGAGACCAGCACCAAGGTGAAGATTTAACCAGACCCAGATCTTGAGGTGGGTCAGTGGTGGTCTGTCATTTGTGTTTACCTGAGGAAGAAATGAACAGGTGAGCTGAGTCCACTCCAAGCCTGAGATTGTAAAACTTGAAGAAACTAAGAAACAAATGAATTTTCTTTGGTAATCAGACAGGAGTTCAAAAATCTGGCTACCTTTGTATACACTCCCGCAGAGCAGAGTCTAGTGTGCTGCTTAGTGGTCACAAATGAGCAGACCATGAAAAACAATCCAATCCAGAGGGTCTCCACTGCCTGAAAGAGAAAGAATGAGCACATCAGGAGAGGCAGCCCCTCATATTGGCATTAAATTTCTCATTTTCATAAACAGGAGCTATCAAACATAGAATGATATCTACAGACACTCAGAAAAAAGAAGTACAACCATGAATCCCATAGGCAATAAAAATGCCATTCCTCTGGCATCACGAAATAGAAATATTTGAAGATGTGAACGGATTCAAAACATACTTCATCTAATTAATATTATAAGATGAAAATTCTGGAGAATGAGTTCCCAGTAACAACAATCAAATTAGGACAGAGGTGAAAGTGAGGTAGTTGAGAGGTGGGTTGGGGAAAGGTTACACCTGTGAGTAGGGGTGGGAAGAATGGGGAATCAAAAAGTCTCATGCCAAGAGATGCTTGAGAGATGGAGAGAAGAGCAGTTTGTCATAGTTTTTTTAATTAAAATTAATATTAACATAATTAATAGGGCTCAACTGTGATTGCCAGGAAAGGGAAGGGAAATATTAGCAAAGTATAGTCGATGTCACAAATTAATAAGCAGTTCTACATGTGAATAAGTTGCAAATATAAAAAGAAATAAAATGAAAATGTCAACTTTAAATTATAATTAACACTGAACAAGAGAGGAGACATAAAAGGTATAATATATATATTAAAAGTATAATTACATATCATATACATATTTATTAATTATCTACAACTGCATTAAGAATTAATCCAAACATAGTTTATGTGGGATTAGAGAAATGGTTATTGCTTAGGGTTTCTTATGAGGGAAGACTACTGGAAGGAGCTGCAGTCATCTGAGGACCTGAATGGGGAGGGTCTCCTTTCAGGATGGCTCCTTCAGATCGAGACACTGAGCTCAGAGCCTTAGTTCTTCACCTTACACCTTCAGAATCATCCTCTGCATCTAGACCACTATGTGAGCCTTTATTTCTTGCTTGATCTGAATCAAACGAGCTGATCCTCCTACTAGAATTGTTTTTTATTGTGAATGTAGAATTCTAAAGTATTCCTTGTTGTCTGTAGAGTTTATTCCAGTTTAACATTAAGTTTCCAAACCATCATATATTAATTTATTGTGAGTATAAAACAAACAGCCAAGTTGCAATTTAGGAGGATTTAATTCTAAGGTTACTTCAGAAGTTATGGGATCTTGATGGCTTTATATAATTATATAAAATTGTAGCTACAATCTGACAATCAAATTAAACTGACCTATATAACAGTTTGTTGAATTAAAATCTCCATTTTACCAAAGGGAAACCCATTAAAAAGCTGTGAGTAACTTATCCAAGGACACACCGGTCATAGGGAGTATGGGGGTTTGAATCTATTCGTCCCCGAAAACGAAGCCCAGCCTATTCTGTTCTGTATCTGCACTAACCTGCAGTGGAACTTTGAGAAGAAACTGGCAAAGCAACTCACAAATCCACCCATCACATGTCACAGAAAAGACGTTAGAGAAGCTGGGAAAACAGGGCGCTTATGTTTGTGTTTCTGGGGATGTGTGTGGATTGGGGTGGGCTGTTCATGTAGGATAAGTATATGGACGAGGTGAGAGGAAATTGACTTAGCCCAGGGAAATCTAATTAGCTTGGGTGTGAGAATTGTGGCTGACTCCAGCTAGCAATTTGCCCTTCATCCTACCTTTACTTCTTGTCCAAAGGGGGGAAAAAGATCCTTGAAGAACAAGAGTAGGAGGGAGAAGAAAGGAAGAGCTGGTGGGAGGCTAAGCCAAGGTTGGTTTCCTTCCTGACCTCACCCACGTTCTCCCACTCTTCCTGTCTGCTCAGCAGCTCCCAGGCAGAGGTTGTTACGGAGAGCAGGGTTTCAAGGAGACTCTGAATGAAATTGGAGGCTTCAGAAGGGGATGAAGCTCCAGGGTTATTCTTAGGGAGCCCGTGACTGGGATTTCCTGGGAAGCAGCTGTGGCCTCCCAACAATCCCAGGGAGTTACAAGAGCAACAACGGGAGCCCACTGTGTGGTAAATACCACCTAAAGGGTAAGCGAATGAATGAGGAACAATATGACCATTACTTACTCCATTTTCTTACTCCTTGCAGCATAGGGATGTCTGGGATTCTGCAATTCTCCAAATTCCAGCTGGAGTCCCACCATTCACTTTTAGTCTGATGCTGATTGGAACACGAGTCGGATTCCACAAGTCTATGATTTCATTTCCAAAGACTGTTTCCACACCAGATGTAATCCTTACTCCCAGGTTATTCAAACATATGACTTGATTACAAGTTTGGGTTCCCACACCCCCCTCCATAGGTTTGATAATTCTTTAAAATGACTCACAGAACTCAGAAAAGCACTTTATGCATTAGTGCCAGTTTATTATAAGGGCTGCAACTCACGAAGAGTCAGTGAAAGAGTTGTTCATGGCAGGGCATGGGAGAAGAGGAGAAGAGCTTCGATGAACTTTCTAAGACTACCCCAGTGTGTCCACCAACTTGGATGTGCATTGCATCTCCTTTTTAGAAATGTTTTTGTATGTTCACTATGTAGATATGATTGGTTAAACTATTGGCTGTTGGTGCTTGAACTCAAACTCTAAAACCCTCATCATTCCACTGAGGCCAGAAGGTAGGGCTGGAAGTTCTAGTTCTCAGCTCGCCTTGGTCTTTTTCCAGACAGCCTCCATTTTGAAGTTATCTAGTGGTCCTCAAGAGTTACTTCTTTCATCAACTTGGGTGTGATTGAAAGAGGCTTGTTATGTATATCACAAACACTCCTGTCACCTAGGAAACTCTAAGCATTTTAGGAACTCTGTACCAGGAGCTGGGGAAAAAGACTAAATATATATTTCTCATTTTATCACAGTGAAATATTTTTATATTAAAAATTTCAACTTATTTTTTAGAAGGGGAACTTTTCTTTATTATATAGGAATATGCCATTGATGCATTCTAGGTATAAGTTTGATTTCTTCCTTGACCTAACCCAGGCATTGTTCTGAATAAAAGTCTTTTCACTCTAATAAAGAAAAAGGAGGGGAGAGGAGGAAAAAGAAGCCAATATCCTCTGTATTCATTTTCTAGGCTTTCGGTAATGCAGTACCACAGGTTGTGTAGTTCAAACAGCAAAAAATCACTATTTCACAATTCTGGAGGCCAGAGGTCCAAAATCAAGGTATTGGCAGCATTGATTTTTTTTTTTTTTTTTTGAGAGGTTTTAGGAATGGTTCTCTTTCCTTGGCTAATAACATGGCCCTGTTCTTTGTCTCTTCTCATCATCTCTTTCTTCCCTCTATGCTTATCTCTGTGTCCAAATTTCAATCAGATTGGACAACCCACTCCTCTACTGACCACACTTCAGCTTGATTTGCTCTATAAAGAAATCATCTCCAGAGTTACAGTCTGAGATACTGGGGGTCATAACTGTAACACACACATTTTGGAGGGGAACACAATTTAAGTTATTACTCCCTCTTTGCAAGTGGTGTGGCTCTTAGTGTGAGAGGAACATTTTCTTAATCACTAAGGACTTTTATTATGGTAGAGTCTGTGTGGAGGCATAAATGGGACTTGGTATGGACTAAAACTTGTGTCCACAAGGACAGTGAACACTCTAAGGAGAAGGTTCCATAAATGATCTCTTTCACTGGAAAGTCCCTACTTGGACATACTAAAGCTGTTAGCCTTGTTTTTCTATTTTGGGCCCTAACTCCTTTCATCCACTCTGCAATTTGAGACTTCACCCTCCCACGTTCCCTGGTGTTCACAGACGTCGATCCCGTCTTAGAGTTTTTCATCAGTCCCACCCACATTTTTGGGATATATTGGAACAGAGCAGTAGTTCTCAATGGTGTAGTTCCCAAATTCAGATATCTTCCAGTCTGGAACATGAATATGTTCTATTTCTCTGTTGTGTTTAGAAACAATGATCTTTCTATTCAATGCCCAGACTACATTCCAAACTAGCCAAACTAGAATTTCTGAGGGTGAGACCCTGTGTTTTTTAAGCACCCCAGGAATTTTACAACACTGATTTAAAAACCACTGATCAGCAAAAGCAACAGAGGCATACCTTAGTGGAGTAGTGATTGTATCCGCCTTCTTCAACTGAGTACAGTCCACAGACAACCCAAGGACCCATGTTCCTATTTCAAGGCCCGGAGACCTTGGTTCTTTTAATGTTTTGTTTAATTCAGTTTGCTAATACTTTGCTGAGAATTTTCGCCTATGTGTTCATCAGAGATACTGTTCTATAGTATTCTTGACGATATTTTTATTTGGCTTTGATATCATACAATTTGAAAGTGTTCATTCTTCAATTTTTTTTTTTGAAGAGTTTGAAAAGCACAGATGTCAGTTCTTTGACGATTTGGTAAGATTCACTAGCACAGCCATCTAATACTGGAATTTTGTTTTTCAGAAGATTTTCAATTAATGTTTTAATTTCCAATGCTTGTGAATCACCAGTTCCAGTTTTCTGTTTCTTCCTGATTCATCTGTCCTTGAGTCTATAGTTCTGATTCCATTTGTTTCTTGTTTCATCTGTTTTTGAATAATATGGTTTTATTGCCATATAGTTCCTTTAATAAGTCACTGATGATCATTAGTATTTCTGTGATATTAATTGTAACTTCTTTTTCAATTCCGTTTCTATTTATTGGAGTGTTCGTTCTTCTTTCTGAACTTGGCTAAAGGTTTACTGATTTTGTTTATCTTTTCAAAGAGCCAACATTTAGTTTCATTGATGTTTCGTATTTTGAGGGGGGTGTTAATTTTATTTATTTACATTTGGGTCTTTATTATTTACTTCCACCTACTAACTTTGGTTTCATTTCATTCTTCTTTTTACAGATAATTTAGGTGTAGGTTTAAATTGTTTACTTGCATTTTTTCTTATTTATTGACATAAACCTGTATTGTTATTAACATTCCTCTTCATACCTTTTTTGCATCTATAAACCACATGAATTGTGTTTTCATTTTTATTTATTTCCAGGTATCTTTCAAATTTTCATTTTAATTTTTTCATTGAACTAATGGTTTTTCAGAAGCAGGATTTTTTTTTCTTCAAATGTTTGCGATTTTTCCTGCTTTTTTTGTGTACTTGATTTCTAGTTTTAGAGTGTTGAGATCAGAGAAGATATTAGGTATGACTTCAGATTCTTAAATATTAACTGTTGTTTTGTACCCCAATATATAGTCAATCCTTGGGAATATTCCATATGCACTTGAAAAAAAATATCAATCTGCTCTTTTGGCATGGAATTTTCTATAAATGTCTAATAATCCTATCTGGTCAGGTTGATTATTTAAGACTGTATTTTTTCTTATTTGTACTCTTTCCTGTTGAGCTTTCCAAAGCTGTAAGTGGTGTGCGAAAGACCTATGCTATTATTGTGTTACTATCAATATCTCTCTTTACTTCAATTAATAATGACTTTATATATTTTGATACTCATCATTTGGTATGTACATATTAATAATTAAAAGTATTATTTCTTATTGCTGTTTTAGGCCCATAATCATGATATAATGTTCATTCATGTCTCTTACTTTCTCTTTTTAAGTGGAAATCTATTTTATCTGCTATAAGTGTGACTGTACTACTCTTTTATAGGTTCCTTTTTGATTTTAGGATTGTCTTCCAACCTTTTTCTTTCATCCTATGTTAATCTTTAAAGATGAGTTTTCTATGGACAGCAAAAAGTTAAACTGTATTGTTTAATCCATTTAGCCACTCTGCCTTATTTTTGGAGAGTTCAAATCATTAACATTGAGGTAATTATTGAGATATAAGTATTTATTGTCATCTTACTTTTGTTTATTGGGTGTCATTGTAACTTTTCTACGTTCTTCTATATTTCTCTTTCTCTGTTATGTCTTAATAACTTCCTTTTGTGTTGAACTTGAATACTCTTTTCAGTTATTTGTTTCTTCTATTGATTTTGTTTTGAGTTCACCATGATATTTACATATAAGAGTCTATGTGTATAGCCTACTAAATAGATTAGTCTCAGGTACTAATGTAATAGTCAACATTTTTACTCTCCCTGTCCCACACCTCACGTTATTTTGTTTTGTTTGCTGTTTGTTTGTTTGGTGTTTTGCAAATTCTGATGGAATTTTTTTAATGAAAATTCCTTAAGAGGGATTTTCTTTTAATGAAAATCTCTTTGGCTTAGTGGTGATTTAGCGCTGATGAGTTTCTTTAATTTTGTTTTAAAGCTTTTTATTCCTTATTCAATTCTAAATGATAGTCTAGTGGGTATTCTCATTTGGAAATTCTTTTCTTTCAATACTTTATATCATGCCATTATTTTCTAGTTTGGTCTCTAAAATTTCTAACAAATAATCTGCAGATAATTTTATAGGGGGGATCATATATGATTTCTTTGTATCTAACTGCTGTTAGAATTTTCTCTTTATCTTTAACTTTTGCCAATTTGATTACAATATGCCTTGGTGTGTGTCTGGGTTTATTTTGTTTGGAACTCTGAACCTCCTTGGAATGGATGTCTATTTCATTCCCAAACTATGGAGATTCTGGGTTATTATTTCCTCAAATGTGCTTTTTATTCTATTTTCTTCTGGAACCCCTGTAATATGAATGTTGTTTCTCTTAATGTTATCCCATAAGATTCATGCCATTTTCGTATTTCTTAATTCTATATTTTTCTGGACTTTTGGATGTTTTCCACTGCTTCATTTTCTGGTTAACTAATTTTGTCTAATGCTACTCTTGTTCACTGTTGAGTCACTTGTATCTTTTAGTTCAGCTATTATGTTTGTTACCTCTGTTAATTCTATTTGAAACTTCCTCATATTTTCTCTATCTTTATTGTATCTCTAACTTTGTTCACCATTTGTTCTACTAATTTCAGTAAGTATCGTTAGGACTGTTACTTGAGCTCTTCTTCGGGTAGATTACCTATTTTGTTCCATTCCTAATTCTCCTCAAGAGTTTATTTTGTTTCCTCTTTTGGCAGTGTATTCCTGTTCATTTTGTCAAATAGTCTATGTTTATTTCTATATGTTAATCTAAACAACTTCCCTCTCTTGTCTTGGTATATTGGCCTTTTAGTAAGATTACAGGTTGCAGGACATAGTTCTAGGATTCTGACTCCAGATACCGGGCTATTTGTTGTTTTCTTTTGCACATGTCTGTATGGGTGGTAATCTAATCCCATACAGGTAGAACCTTTGGCACCAGAAGACAAAGAAGCTGTTGTTAGAGGATGCCACAAGCACAATATCCCTGGAAGTAGCAGGTACCTTAGTTGACAAGAAGATCTGTGTCCTCCCTCTCTGTCACCCAGGGAGGAAGTTGAGAACAGGAGGGCTCTGTGACTGACTGGGCTCCACTTCCAGCACTTGCACCAACTGAGTCTTCCCAGAGTACAAATCTTAGTTGCCAAGGCCTGGGTGATTCAAGCTCAGACCAGAGGCAGCAAACAACGTAAGTGAATACAATCCCAGGAGTGACCCACGGTAGTGGTGGGGTAGTGCCTTGTGTAATGAAAAAGCTACCTATAGAGAGCACCCTTTCTGGGGAACTGTGATTAGAGCAGATTCTTCTTCCAGATAATTATACTAATAGGGGTTACCCCTCAAATTTTCCATTTTAGTTATTACTGGATATCTGTTCCTCACAATCCTATTTTTCTCCATTGGGAGGACCCTCCATTTTCCATACCTGACTATATGTGCTCTCTTCCCTAAGTCAGCTCTCAGGTACTGGGATCCCCAAAGTAGGAGTAAGTCCCTTAGGTCCCTGAAAGATGCTCCCTATCTTTGTCCCTCCCTCTGTGGGTCACATTGCCCCAGAGACTCCTACCCTCTCTAATGTCCTTTGTTATTTTTCACTGTGAAAATACTGATCTTCTAGTTTTTCATTCTGTTTCAGGAACTCATAAATTTTCTGTTTAATTGTATTTGTGGAGAGGAGGTTAGTCTGGCATCTTTACTCTTCTTCCATTTTATTAGAACTCCCTATCTTTGTTTTTAATACTAAAATCTTTTCATCATTTTTTATTTTTAAAGTTTACTTTTGAATTGAATATATATTTGTATAATTTAAAGGGCTAAATTATTCTAGAATTATTTATTAAGAAAACAGTACTTTCATGCTTTCCATTTCTTTTTCACACAGGAAAACATTTTTATCATTCCTTGCTTGTTTTATGAGCACTGTTTTTTTATATTGTATTAGTTTATTTTGCAATATAGTCTACCTAGGCACACAATCGCATATAAATACATTTTAATTGCAATATTGATTATTTCTTTGGTCCACAATGCTGTATTAATTTTAGGATATTGAGATTACATCTCAGTCTATATTTCACACCACACCCACCACCAGAATTCCAGCGTCCTTTACTACCACTTTTATTTCATCTCCTTTTGTCAGCTTGGTGTCTCCTAACAAACATTTGGAGTCTCTAGTTTTGTCTTGATGCAGGGTTGCAAGACTTAAAACTTATAAAGTAGATATGCCAGACAAATAAACAGGAGATAAGGCTTGATGTGGGCCCCACCCAGGTGTAGTGAGTTTAAAGCAAAGAATTTCCTTAGAAATTAAAGTCTAAAAGACATACCCCCTAGTTACTCTCACCATTTCACTCTACCAGCTCTCAGGAGAGCTCCAGCTTGGAAATAGACCCATGACAGGGAGGAGTCCCACCCAACAGGTATATACACTAGACTCCATCTTGCCCCTGAGAAGAATGCAGGCAGCACACGTGGAGGGATGCATATGGCGGAACACTTGTAAAATCAATGTAACTTTCCCAGCCTGCAAGGAGTTTAAACTCATTAATCCTACTCTTAATAAATGTACCTATGACCTTGGCCAGAACTGCTCTGTGCAAATTCTTTTAGACAGACAGTGTGTCTCATGAGGTGTTTCAGCTCATTCACCCCACATCAGTCTTGTGTTTGTGAGGTGATAAATTTATTAAGTTGAAAAATTTGGTGCCAGATTTTGATCATAGTGTTCATTTGTTGTGATGCATTTTGGGCGCAATGTGGTGAATGTTCTTAAACTTTTTGTTTTCCTTTTATCTTCTATTTTTTTAAGTTTTGTACTGCATCCTTTAAAAAAAATTATTGAGGTAAAATTCACAGAGCATAAAACTAACCACTTTATAGTTTATAATTTGGTGGTATTTAGCACATTCACTATGTTGTGTAACCATTGCTACTACCAAGTTAGAAAATATTTTTATCATCTCAGAAGGAAACCCCTTACTCACTATGCTGGCTCATTATTTTTTGTAAGATGGAATACTTACCGTATTCATTTTCTATTGTTGTGAAACAGATGACTCTGAAACGTTGCTGCTTAAACCAGTAATTATTTTCTCGTGGTTTCTGGGAGTCAGAAATCTGGACCTGACAGGCTTCAGCTCAGGGTTTCTCACAGGCTATCACTAAAATGTCAGGGACTGAAGTCATGTCAAGGTTTAACAAGAGGAAGATCCACTACTCAGTTTATTCACATTGCTGTTGGCAAGAATTGGTTGTGTGAAGGCAGTTGAACTGAGGCCTCAGTCCTCTGTTAGCTTTTGACTGGAAACAGTCTCCCCAGTTCCTTGCCACATGAACGTTGTGCGCAGGCATCTGGCTTCATTAGAACAAGCA